>JAQFXM010000077.1:0-81139 GCA_034693345.1 Entomobrya multifasciata | reverse complement strand
TCAAAGTGCAGAGGACGTGCGCATTGGAAAAAACAAAAGATAAGATCAATTATTTCTTCATTAAACTTTTATTATCAAAAATATGCACATGTTCAACGGAAATATTTGAACTAAAACCTAACAAAGAAATTAAAATGTGAAATCCAAATTCCACCAAATGTTATTTATGCAACAGCCGAAAATTAATCATAATCACCTTTGCTACTAATTAATGAACATCATTGATATTTTTTGTGCTACAATTATGAAAATTTGCCAATAATTAACTATTAACTTTATATTCATTACCAAAAAAAACTTGAAATAGCAGTTATTGGATCCAACAAGAAATTTACTAGTGACCAGGCAAGGTCTCACACTGCCCCAAAATCAAAAAAAAAATGATGTCTTCGTTTATCTTTTCTACAAACAATTATCCCACCCATCCCTTTAAAATATTTTATACCAAAGTTAATTAGATTTTCAGTACTCAATTTACTCGATATCTACATTCAGTTTACATTTGTCACCATCTTTAGCAAATTAATTGAGAATTTATCCAACAAAATCATTATGGATGGTTAAAAAAGTGGAATGGGGGAAAATGTTTTACTGTTAAGGTTAGCAAGTGTTTTAATATGTGATGGTAAATATGTAAATAAGGTTGACGTGGAGTCGGGTAACGAAAATTTTCAGAAAAAAAGTAAACGAGGGCGTAAAATGTATTGACTTGACAACCGTTCATGTCCGAATTAATATTTATGAAATGTTGTTTGTTTAATTTATTTACAATTTGCCACGTCTATGTCTATGAAGCAGTTGCTATGGAATATGGAACAGCGAAATAACTAATTGTAAAGTTGAAAGTTGTGCTTTTGATGATTAAAAAGATGGAATAAGTCATTCAGATTATTTTTTAACCTTTAATTTTCATAACTAAATGATTATGTTGACATTTTATAAAAAGAGTACGACATACCGTAACTAATATAATTTATAGATTCTCTGTTTGCAAGCAGTTACCCTTTCGCCTTCTCTTTTTAAATTAATTTTAAGATTCAGTTCATTTAACTAACTAACTTCAGAACTACAAACTAAAATATAATATACATTCATAGCATACTTAATTTAAAACTGCTTTCACAGTCATCAAATTGTCATAAAAGTTAAGTAACAATTATATTTTAAACTAAATACACATGTGTCTAAAGCTACTGTTTAAATTTAATACAGTATGACAGATAAACTGAAAACAATTATTTAAATGCGTAAGTAATATATAAATTGAAAGTTGATCTTATTGACCTAATTCTCTGAGGCTTCACCACTCTCATTTTTCAGCATCCAGTCCTTCCGAAAGTATGACCACTTCTGTGGCCATGAACGCATCACCCCATAACACCGCACCTTGAATTCATTTAGCTTGCTGAAAATCCCCCAAATGTTTGACTCCAGCATTCTCCTTTCGAAACCAGCATACTGGATAACAAAGTCACTTGTACAAGAAAACTGTTCATTTAATAGAAAAAGCTCCTCTGCGCAACTTGCCGTAATTTTCTCCAGATTTTTCTTCATCGGCAACAGAAACTCCAAACACAGTGGCATAAAACGAAAGTCTAATTGAATGTTTTTCAGCTTGGGCAAATCCAGTCTGCAGTTTTCACAGTCTTGCCAAAGTGAACCATCAATATCATCACCAACAACTAGATCTAACTTCAAAGACACAAGCGTCTCCGCAAACTTGTTTTGAATCACTTGGAAAAGCCTGGCCCACCCTCCAATAAACTTGATCTCTTCCAGCTTCAAATACTCCAGTCGCCACTGAACATGTGGCGAATTTAACTGTTCAACAATGCTACGCTGACAGTCAAACAGTGTTAACTTCTTGAGATTCGGGAGGTCATATGTGAAAAGATCTTCGTACTCCTCTGGATTTTCCACGGACAATTCGCAAACTGTCTGTCTGCTTTGCTTGATCAAATATTTAAGTATTGGTTGTGCTCGACTGTAAATCGTTATTTTTTCTAAACATTTTGATTCCGGAAGTGGAGTTGCATCCACATTAAACTCCATTTGCCTTCGATATTCCCGCTCTCTGTCGCAAAACTCGAACTTTTTGAGATTGGGCAGCAGGGAAAGCCACTTGGGCACCAACGACAAAAACTGGTCGCCGCCAACAACAAAAATTTCCATGAAACAAATTTCAACTCGAGTTCCGTATTTTGTCAAAAGTAAAGTCACTCCTTGAAGATAACGTTGGTAGGCTGGAGCTGTGACATTTAGGTCATCGTCGATGGTTAAACTTATTTGTGTGCAAAAGAAGGGATTTCTTTCTTGATAAGTTGAAGGATGAGTTTGCTCAAAATGTCGAAGAAAACGGTGCGCTGAATCCTCCTCTTCTTCTACTCCGTCTTCTTCATCATCCCAGATGCCAGTCGCAAATTCGTTTTCTTGAATTTTCTCAAATGCCAACGCAATCTTGTAAAACTCCAATGATTCAGATCCTTTTCCAAAATATGATTTCCCAGCACGATCAAATTTCTCCGGAACCACTTTTTGAACAGCAGTGTTCCACTGTTTGCACACTAACCGGCAATTGAGCACATCTTTCACAGGAAATCCTTCCAGACCATCTTTCTCCCAAAGTGAAACTGCGACAAGGGAAAGTACTTGTTCGAAAAGGGCAGTAGTCCTTTGAGATGCCATCAAATGTTGGAAAAATGGTGATGAATTGACCAAATTCAAGTAATCCTCGGTGCTCTCTTTCAGCACCATTTTAGCAATAATTTCCCACATCTTTGGATACGCAAAACAAATAATTAATAAATCTGTTTTAGTATCGACAAGTGGCACTAATCATGATGATAACTGATTTTAATCATTAAATGTGCTTACCTCTTTCGGTAAAATGTCTTCAAAGAGACGGGAGTCATTGTTTGGTGCAGCGACCTCCTTATCATCTTCAACTTCAGCTGCCAATCTTTTTCCACCGTCCATTTTCAAGAGAGGAGAAGGGAAATCTTCCGGTAGAGATGGATTTGATAGTGACGACGATAATTTTGGTGATTAAAATTAAAACAGCTAAAATCGAGTAAAAAATAATGCATGGATTAATTAATATAATCAACGTAGTATCCATTTAATTCACCATTTTATAGATATATTTTTTAATAATATTCGACTCACCTACTTAATTTATCACTTGAAAAACCAACATTATCAAACCATCTTTAAAAAATGATTGCAAAACAATCAACTTGTTCAAAAACACCAATTGTACAAATTAAGAGCTCAATCAAGTACTAAAAGCATGTCACAGGTCACCAGTCACATGTGTGGTGCATAATGCGTGAGCAACATATGTATGTGTATTGATGGATTGATTGATAGATAGACGATAGACTGCCGCAGTAAAGTGCAAAATACTTGTCGTGTTGTGAGTTGTGATGTGATCAAAGCTGTGAGAAGCTGAGACATGACACATGACCCCATAATTCCGGCTGACTTAACGAATGTGGCGATATTAGATAAGGGTCCCCTTACATAAGAAAAATGTGCTGTCGAAGTTCCGCCATTGAGTTTTGAGTTCCTTATTTAATTGGCATAATTTAACATTTAACTTTTTTTTACATGACATGATGTAGTGAATGTGAGTGAGATGCCATTTGGCATAGAAAAAGCAAACAGATGCCTCTTTACTTTGTTTTGTAAAGCATTAAAATCAAATGTACAAGTCCATTGCAACTACCCGGGTTTCAATCCAGCTACTCTCAAAATACCCCAAAACTCACTGACTGTTCCAAACTCCATATTATTCCCCATTTACACACTTCTCTACCAAGCATACTGGATTCTGCTGGATTGCTGGTTGGATGTCAGCCTATTATTCTTTTCAGTCGACTTGTCATTTTGAAGAAGTCACCTGTTTTTTAACCACTCTCACAAATGTTTTTACCAACTTAATTACCATTTAACTGAAAAATAAACCACAGCATTAACTGTTTTTAGGTAAGTAGTTAACTATCATATAAAACTATCTAATAAAAACATTAATTACACATATTTAAAAATTCTACCAGACTAGTCTACTAATTAAGTGTCGATATTTATTACTCTTGTGTGTTTATTTTATTACAGATCTAATTGACTTTTTATCAATCTAGTCAAGTGATACCTATCAATTATGCCTTCCCCCATCGGAATGTTCCCCCCACTTCCCAACATAGCCAACATGTTCGGATTCGGTCGCATCCGCCGCTTTCTCCAGCGTAACCTCGGGCGCATCACTCTCGGAGCAATTTGCGTGCCAATTTTCGTCCGCCTCACCCGCCTCGCCGCCCGTCGCTACGTAACCTACCAAACAATGAAAACCCACGATCTCCTCCTCCGCTACAAGAAACAACGCATGTTTGAACTAATGGAAGAAAACTTTGAATCCTCCTTCAAAAAATGGCACGAACTCATGATGTCCACAATTAAGACAACCTTAAACGCTGAAAAGCACATGGAACTTCTACGCTCAGGAGATGGCTCCCGTAAACTTGAAAACTGGATGGAAATGAAGATCATCGCATTTGCCAACATTTGGGCAATTATTTATGGAACTTCAATGCTATCCATTTTACTCCGCATTCAACTGAACGTAATAAGTGGTCTGTTATTCAAACAAATGGAACACGTTCCCCCCGGCTTGGAGGAAACTGAAGGGATTGACATTGGAGCACCCGGTATTGGTGCCGGTGACGCCACAACCCCCAATCACTTTGTTACCGAAGAACTACAACAAGAATACATGATGCTCACCCGCTACCTCTGTACTGATGGTATCCATGCACTTTGCGAACTTTTCCGAACAAAATGTCGTTACATAATTGCTAATCTCTCTTTAAAGCAAAAGTTAACTATTGGCGACATCCAACAGCTTCTCGTTCAAGTGCGTAATAAGGAATTAAAGTACACCCCAATTAACTTGGACTCCGAAGATGACTCCTCAGAAGAGTGTCCTAATGACTGGGATCCCATTTCCGAAGCTTGGTACTTTATGCTTTCCAAGAGACTCACAAAGAGATACCTGCATCCCCCAAAAGGTCAATGGAAGTCGGACAGCTCAAGGGATCTCTTACTCAAAACTTTAATTGGGGAGGCCTTCGATCTGGTTAAATCGGATGATACCAAAAATCTTTTGAAATTTCTCGAAACTCAAGGATTAAATCACTACTTGGATCGATTGTCAGATTTTTTGAGTGCCATGCCCCCAGATGCCGCCGGGGTGTCATCTGGAAATGCGGAACAGTCTTCATCAAGCAGTGGAGGCGAAGGTCAAGAATCTGAACTAAGTTTTTTCAACGATCCTGCAGCGCCAGTGGCTAAACTGATCCCGGTTATGAATTCCTTTGTCAATTTACCATTCAACCAGGATCCATGGGCAGTTTTGCTTTTAAACCAAGAGAGTTTGAAGTCTTATAGTGCAAACATTTACGAGTCATATAGCTCTAAGGAATTTGATTTCTAAAAAAAATGAGAAAATCTAAAATATTTTTTTCTCATTGAAATTATAATGTTTATTCCTTCTACTCACTTTTACCATTTTATTGTTATATATATTTTTCAGAGAGAAATGTTTTAATAAAAAAATAATCTCAAATAATATATTTGTTTGGAGTATCTTTATTTTTTTTCTTTTATTAATTTTAGTGTAGTTTGTATCATAATTAAGATTTTTTAGTTACAAAAAACAACTTCATACGTCAGTTTCCATAATGTACATACACATATATTATATTTTAGTATCTAAATATTTTTAATGGTAGTTTAATATTTATATAAACTGAGAAGATTCGATTAGCAGATCTAAAAAATATTATAACAAGTTAGATTCATAAAAAGATAACCTATAATACAAAAAAACAGCATCATAAATAATTATACAACGGAAAAAACAATAATCACTTATTTCAAACAAGCACTCACTCAATTCAGTTGCCTATTTTTTTCCTTTACAAATTTTTGGCTTTGAAAATAAAATCCCAAAAACAAATTGACAAAAATTATAAAAAATATATAACTTAATATATATTTGTTATTCTGAACAATTAACTAATCAAATAATTTTTTAGACTAAATATTTCCTATTTACGCCTATTTTTTATCATAATTAACAAATCAATCAATTTTATCTTTTTTTTTGTCAAATGTAAATACCCTTTTTGGACTTTTCACAAGTTTCACAATCATTTTAAATTTTAATCAGTTTATCATCATCATCATCATTCATAACTCATCATTTAAATTCATACGTATATTTTTTTTGGTAACTTTGATGATGTTTTTTTTGTGTCATGACTAGTTAAAACCGGCTAATTAAAAAGTGACATGACATGTGACACAAGTGACGTGACGGTGACGTGACGAGAGAGATACTGTTTTTTTTTCTTCAAAATTAACTGAACGTGTGATTTTTTTGGTCACTAACTCATTTTCATATTAATTTTTTTCAAAATTCTTAATTAACTTGCTTCGGTATAATAATTCTAATTAGCTAATTATTGTTCTAACCATGAAGGCGAAGAAGAGTTTGGAGTGCGTACTTTTATGCTGAATTGTTTGAGAGTTGCCTCCAAAGCTTGCTGGTTTCCGGAAAAGTATGCCGAGATTGCATTGTGGAATAGGAGTAGCTGCTTGTGCATCACTTTAATCTACAAAACAAATAAACATAAAGATAATTAATAATAAAAAATTGTCTAATTTGATTAGATAAATGTTTCCATGAAGTTAATATATATTTTTTACCCTGTTTTCATCGAGAAATTGTAGCTTAATATTTACATCATCTCGTAATTTTTCATAAGAGATTTTGTACAAATTGAAATTCTTCTGTGCTTCCTCTATTTTAGCAGACGATGCTTCAGACTTTGGAAGTTGGAGCATTAATTCCAGGTCAGATCGATATGCGTCGTATTCCAACCTATTCAACAAAAAAATACACAACAATTAGTCCACATAATTAGTTAACTTAAGAAATACAATTGGCTATATTTTAATTTGTTGTTTTTTACCTAGAACCTTCATATTGTTTGATAGTCAGGATAGTATCTTCAATTGTCTTATTACAAAGCGTGTTAACCGAACTAAGAAAGTAGTTGAGGGCACTCAACAAAATTTCCCCATTTTTATGAAGATTCCTCTGAGTCTCCGCATTGTACAAAAATTCCTGCTGCAACTCTGGCGACTTTTGTGCCAAGTCTGAGAACACTTCTGCGAGCGCCTGTTGAGTCTGAATGACATGATAAAAGTGACTGGTAAATGCCCGGCTTAAGCCCAATACTTGCAAATAGCGGCGTTTGATGTCCCTCAGGTGCTCGATTCTTGATTCAAGCTCTGGAAACAAACAAACAAACTTAATTAACTAACTATCCTTACATCAATTCTATTTACTAACTGTGTTTATAATTAAACTTACTATTATTACCTGTATCCACCGTTCTCGAAGTTTTCCCTAATTTTTCAAACATCAGCTGTTTCGTACACTTATACGTGGAAATACTCCAATTTTTTAACGTTTCAATTTTGGACTGTGGTGAGCGTAGTAACCTGGCATTATGCTCCCCATTTTGACCCCCTCCACTTGCCTGTGCAGCTGCATTAGGAATGCTCGGGGCTGAGGCCGATGTTGGGAGGCAAGTTGGTAGAGAGTTGGGCGCAGGATATTGTCGAGTTTGTTGGGAGGAGCGGAAAGGGGGAGGGATACCTCCCATTGGATTACTACTACTGACCATCATCCCCCCTCCACCACCAACTTGATTTGCATTGGTGGTTACATTAGCACTGGTGGGGTTGGAGGTGACCAACATTGCGGCCGGTTTATTGACGTCGTCCAAAGCGGCGACAGGATAACCACTATTACCAGCCATGCTAGAGTTCATTCTTTCGGGGTACGAGGTGCTCATGGGAAGGCCACTTGGAGGGGGGTCCATCGAGGATGACATTGACATGGACATGGTCACAGATGATCAAATCTTCCAAATCAACTTAATCAGCTGTTCTACAAAAAAAATCAAACAGAAATCTTACATTCAAATTTAAAATTACCCACATTAAATATTCACGCAACCAAATTTTAAATATAGTTAGTAAACTTACCGGTGTTAATTTTAATTAATCCTTTTTTAAAACGTCAAACTTGAGAAGCTGCACAGTGTAAAGTCACCTGTAAACAAAGTAAACAATATTTACAATTTAATATATATCTCCTGTCCGGTTTTAATTTTTAACTGCAATAAAAACTACTGTACTACCACAAAAACTACACACATACTTGATTTGCTCAAATTAACTTTAATTATTATCAAGACAGGGAAATGTCATGCCTTTTTACACGAATCTTTCAATTTGAAGCAATACATACATTCAGTATACCATGTAGTAAAAACGAAAGTAAAATGGGAAATAATACCAAACCAAAAAACTAAACACAAAACAGACAGACAGATTGGTAATCTGGTAATGTTATAAAAAAAGCTGTTTGGTAAAGTATATGGACAGTAGCCAGCAGGCCGTAAAACCCCAAAAAAACTCTGTTTAGCAAGATAGATAGGAAGACAAGAGAATTGAAACGGAAAGGAGAATTACGCAATGTTATCCTTATTCCTCTGATCATGCAATGTAAGTATCTATGCTAATATATTTACTTTTGTGTGAAGTTGTGTATGTGTATATTTCCATTGCATTGCAGTCAAGTAAATCACCAAAACAAGTTGTATGTATGCTTTGCTTACAGCTTTTAGTATGGTTGTTTGTGTTGTAGGTGTACAAAAAAATGACGGGATGAAAATTAAATGAATTTTTTTCTCATTCAATATACCAATCCAATGCACAAAATAGCTTTATATCGTATTTTCGTAGTTTGCTGTTGCACGCAAAGCAGTAGCTCACGTCCATGTCCACGTCCACCCTCCAAAAAAAAATATCACCCGCACATAATTAACTAATGCATATTTATTATGTGAATTCCTTTCTAGTCCAAAACTCCAGCAAACAAGCTTTCTACACAAAAAAAATAGATGGGATGAAGTTTGCAAGTGTTAAATCCAACACAAATGCGTTGTCTGCTCAATTTACTTAT
Organism: Entomobrya multifasciata; assembly: GCA_034693345.1. Classification (NCBI taxonomy): domain Eukaryota; kingdom Metazoa; phylum Arthropoda; class Collembola; order Entomobryomorpha; family Entomobryidae; genus Entomobrya; species Entomobrya multifasciata. The sequence continues at coordinate 72,039 of JAQFXM010000077.1, read as the reverse complement.
TTTCTTCTGTTTCTTCGTATTTGTATGTATTCCCATTATAATGATGATTTGACTGGGAGCTATGTATTTTTTTGTATGCCTTTTAATTATTTTTTCTTATGGCTTGTTATTCTAGAGGATTTTGCTCCAGATAATCCATTCCTTTTTTCCTTTGCTTCTCTGTCTATTATGGCTATTCCATAACAGCCATACACATAATATGCATCTTTGTATATTTTAAGCAGCCTGGCTGTATTTTATGAATAATTAATTATGTTAAAGAAGAATGTGTTTAAGCTAACAAGATAAACGAGATTTCATAGCATATCATTATGCATCACACGACAAGACAAGACCAAAAATTTATTCTCTGCTTGTTTGACATTACAGATTTATTGAGTTTGCATTTCATCGTGTTTAGCCTGTGTAAAATATCTATTTTACCTATTGTTCAGTTTACAAGTTAATTGTATAAATTTCTCATCTAACAATTTACATCTCTCTGGATTTTGTGTGTATTCAGCTGCTAAAATGCTTTCATTTATATCTGGGATGGGATAATGATGACTTTGTTTACTCAATTGGATTACATTGACACGACGATTACTACGATACGATAAATACTCATGCACATATACATGGTTATAAATGCTAATTATAAATATATAAGTATAATTTATAGTTAGATAAGTGTACTTACAAAACACACGCACAAACACATATATAACTAATAATAATATTTAATCTACTAATTAAAATAATGAATAAGAATGAAAAACCAGCAGACTTACGAAACTTATCGAAAATCGATGAAATATTTTTTAATCCGTTTTTCCGAATACAAAATTAGTCGACTGAACTGCACACCACACCAACTCACATCGTTACCATAACGACGCGTGAAGTAGTGTTGGCAATCAGTGTTTCCAACTAATTGTTGTTCAAGTTAAAATTTAATGTGTTTAAAAATAAAATACACTTTGAACAAAGCACAAAAATTCCGTAAATGTAATTTTTTGTGCAGAGATTTTTTTTCTTCGTTTTTTGACAGCAAATATTTTGCCCGTCAAAATAGCACGTTACTTACGTAAGCACACTAAAATGTATTTTTGACCGTCTTGCCAAAAAAATTGATTATCTTGGGACGACATCATCACCAACTTTTTTGTTGAATATATACTCAATCATGGTAATTGACGTAGAAAAAAATATACTACCAAAATTTTACTAAGAAAAAATAAAAAAGGCTCGGCCTTTTTTAGTCGGCTCACTTGAATGAAAATATAAAATGATGAGATGGATGAGTATACCGAAAAACTTTTTTTCTCACTTTTCACTTCTTTCATATATATTTATCAGAAAAATATATAATAGTTATGTATAGAAATTCAGCATGTTTTCAAAAAAAAAATGAAGAAAAATTATGCTTTCACTTTTTTATTTAAAACAAATTGCTGGTTGACTTGATATATTTTTTTAAGTTTTTGCTCTTTTGACTGTTTCCTGAGCAATTGTTGGTGAATGGGAAGTTTGTGAGGCAGGCAGGGTAAAAAAAAGATAATATATTGAACAGCGACCATGTCAGCACTACCACTCTACTAGAATATCATGCAGTGCAGCAGTACATAACGTTCAATATTATTAGCACTCACGGGAAATAACGCTCATCTATATAAATATTTTTTTAGATGTCAGCAGAGTATATTTTGTGTGCCAGAATGAAGGTACTTTATAAAACAACATAGTGCAAACTCGGAAAAATGTCTGTCTGTCTGTAGGTCAACTTGAATACCCGAATCAATTCAATTTTACTTTACAATCAATGCAATGTAGGCCATCCGGACATATTAATTTTTACTTGTTGAAAAAGCTATTTATTAATTCATTTTATGTGGTAGTGAGTTAATGAGAAGAACCCTGTAGATTTTGTGTTAAATAAGCCAATCTAGGACAAAATACGGGAAAAGGTAAAATTTTATGACCAATTTCAATTAAACTTGGAAATGAAATTTGATCTTGACTAATCCCAGATTGCGACATCTGAAAAGCTTAAATTATGCTGACACTTCCATACCACAGGATTACCTATTTGATTTTCCACGATGATGTGAAATACTGTTTTTTTTTGTGGTACAACTTTGTAGTATAGCCTTCACTCGATCGGTCGGTACAGCCATTTTATGTATAAAGTGTGTGGAGAAAGCATGCTGATTCTTAGTGCTTGCGTTGTGAATGGAGTGGAGAAAGCAGAAATTATATTTATGCACATATTGTACGATTTTAACTGTTATGATGATATTCCTTATGTATACCTCCTATAAAAAATATAAAGTTATAGCGTGTTTTCCTACCCGAATCATTCCGGTTAGGTAGCTTCTTGAGTAGAGCGTACGAAAAAACTGGAGAAAGTACACTCTCCACTCGACAGGGAGCGTCCTTCGGAGAAAAATGCTTTAAAAACAAGTATACCAACTAATATGCATAGGAATGAAATGGAAAGTAAATAAAAATTTGTCGAGTTAAAACATATCTGTAGTTTTTATTATTATCTCCGTTAAAATTTTTAGCTACACATTTTTTTTAAATATCCAAATTTATCTTCATTACAATTAAATCACTTGTAATAACGTTTTATTCATATTTATCATAAATGTATGTATTTTAAAATTACTTCGCAAAATTATTTCTAGCAGAGAAATATTTTTTTTCAAGGTAACACTCGTCATAGAGATTGGCGTTGAGTGTTGTCATTAGATTAGTATTTTGGAGTAAAATTTACCATATATAGCTTATATGCAACAATTATTAGTGAGTTAAAATTTGTATTACCTTTTTCAAATTATAATTTACTAACTAATTGTAATTTGTGTCCAATCCAACTTTTTTTTAACGAATATATTTTTTTCTGCTTCTCTTATTCAAAATTTTTAGTTGACCTTTACGTTCCATCGGAAACCTTTCCTTATTCTGTCATGTACTGTTTATTATACATGTTGTAGGGCTAGAAAGAGACTAGCAACTAGAAAGAGAGCTCAATGTTGGCACACAAATAATAGGTTCCTCATCTAGTCAACTTCTGTACTGGTTTTGTATTTAAAAATGGACAGGAACTCTAAAATAATTTATTTTTTATGAGTAAATACCAAAATAATGAGCTTATTAACAAATTACCTAAGACTTAGCTATTTTTTTTACTTTAAACTAATAATTAGTAGCGATATACTATTTATATTTATATTAATATAATTAATAATTAGAATTAATTTATTATTACTAGATTGTTATACATTTAAAACCGTCACGTCCTTCCAGAAATAAAATCTCTGTCAGAAAAAATGTGAATTTATTTGTTGCGCCAGAAAGGGATAATTTAAATTATCTTAATTAGTAATGTAAGTTTAAATGGAACATAACATATAGCACATATATTTATTTTATTTATTAATTACACAAGTGTTAATTATTCACGTTAATAAAAATATTTTGTAATAGCTAATCAGACATTCCCGTTTTTAAAAATACGCACCCGTATCGCATCCGTCATTTAAACTGCTTTAAAGTAAGAAAAATATTTTCAAATAAAATGTTAAATTGTTGCGTTTATTTAAAAAATAATTTTGTATATTTTTTGTCTTGCAAATTTAATTGCCATGCCATGCCACGCCATCCTAAAAATGCTGCGTTTAAATGTACTTGTTATTGTACTTAATTTATTTAAATTGGAAGAATTCTACAGATTTTTAAATCCCTACTAATTATTTTTCATTAATCATCCATTCAATCTATTAAAATCAAAGTAATTGTTCTAATATATCCAAGTCAGTTAGATTTGCATTGTATTTTAATTTGCTACTTTTTTTATAAATTTACTGTAAACATTGCAAGCTTATTTTTAGCACTCTCGTTCTCTAGCAGTCGACGAAGGGGCTAATTTTTTTATGTACAGTACAAATTCAGACGATCACGATTGACTTTAAATTTTTTATTGAAATTTTTTCCACATGTACTCATATCATCATCGACAGATTGTAATATGGATTGTCCTTTTACGCGTTTAGCCATTCAATTGGGCATTGCAATGTTTTTTTTTCAAGAAGGAAAATAAATAAACTGAAAACTGTTTTTGCTGAAAATAAATTTAAATGTGAAACTATTTATGTTACTATTATTATTAGTTTCTAATGTATTTTTTTGATCAGATCAAAGCCCACTATTTAGATTGTCGAGTGATGTATGTATTTATGTCATTTGTGAAAAATAAAGCAATTAAAAATTAATTAACTGCATTTGTCGTGTTGGTCAGTTAGCAATTAGCATAGCAAATAGCATTGAAGGTCAGCTTGATATTTTGATATAAAAAATATTTTGAACTAAAAAGAAAATCAAGCTATTTAACTCGCATTTATTTATTTTTTGTATTTATGCATGGCTTATTCAATTGTGACACCAAACCAATCTCTCAACTTGTTAATTTCAAACTAAATCTGCATCTGTTCGAAAAACAGCGACATGACATGATTTTGTATTCTGAATGCATTTTAATGGATATGTGTAAAATTCTTCGAAAAAACCTCTTTTTGTACCGATTTTTTGTACTGCTTCATGATTTTTTTTGAAACCTGAGTTTATTTTTGAAAATCTTAATAATGCTTTTTGACAATATTTCATGGGCATCTTGAATAGGTTCCAATACCACTTTAATATTGATAATTATGATAACGGTAATGGTGATGCTGGTAATATTGAAACTATTATCATTGCATTTACATCAAAAAAGATTTTTATGCGCACTGATAAAAAAATGCGAAAGAGCATCCATTAATATATTTTTTCTATCGAATGAAGTATATGAGTGTCTTTGGCAAAGCCAAGCCAGAATACAGTTTATTTTCCATTGTTCAGTGATCAGAACAAAGATGAAATTCTTTTTCTAAACGATCGATAAATTCACAACTCAACTATCTCAACGAACAAAAGAGAGAGAGCAATCCATCCACCTACTCAAATGAACTTCATATATATCTCAATGGTCAATTTATGTGGAAAAAATACTAAAGCTATCATACTTGAATGGTAAATATCTGAACAATTTTCCCCAGTCTCCAATAAAAAAATATGTGAAGGAGTTAATCATTTTCTGCTTGTCTTCAGATTTTTTCACCAAAACCAACATAAACTTGTATAAAAGTTTCAAGACATTTTATAGCTTCTTATTTTTTATTACCATGACCACTCAACCAATCATCAAACCAATCAAGTTTTCCTTATCACTAGAAAAGTTTTCTGGAATATGAAATTATGATAATAGCTTGAAAGAATATGAAAGGTTTTTTTTAAAATATGAGACATTTTTATTAGTACAAAAAATGGACAGAGAGGTCGTTAAGATCGGCGGTCGGTCGATGTTGGCCGTTTGGCGTCACAATAAAAAAATGAGAGATTTTTTTTCATGATTATTATATGCTTTTCGGATAACTTTGCTTTCATCCCTTGAAAAAAAATTCTAAAAGCTGACCATTGACCAAACTTGTAATAAAAAAATAACGTGGCAGGCCACTAAAAAACATGCTCATGATTCTAAAGTCATTTTTGATAGCATTTTTTTTTGGTTTATAATAACGTATTAAGCTTTTACTACTCATACTAAAAACATGTGTTTGCACAATGCACATATAATAATTATACTATTAACAAAAAAATCTCATATATAATTTTTAATTCAATAACTATTTCACTATGGCGGCGATGTGGTAGTGTATTCTTTGTTTTACACAAATACATTTTTTAGTAAATATCCTTTATTTAAGTATTATAATTTATGCATAATTATCTAAAATTATAGGCTGGTCACAACAACAATCACAATTAAAAATGTAGACAGGTCAATCAGAAATCAGGTAAGATTATTTTTTGGGATATATATTTTTTATCACACACACTCATCAGTCAAACTCACTCACGTGTAATTAGATAATCAGCATCACATTTTCCACATCACACCAGAATTTAAAAACAGGTAATTAAATTAAGCAAAGCTTTACAAAGCTAAATTAAAAAATAGTAAAATTTTAATTTACATTTTTTTGTACAATTTTTAAATCTTAACAATTCATTCATACAAATCGTTGTTCTTTTTTTAAACCGCTTTTCATTCACACGCACAGTACGGTACTCACCACAATAGAATATGTTTTTTTAAATTAATTAATTCATTAATTAACTATTTTTAATTACAATTTATTTTTTATATACAAACCATTATAATAATTCAACTTTTTCGTCATGCGCTCATCCAAAACATTTTCTACGATTAATTTATTTTTACAAATATTTCAACCATTTTTATTTACACTATTTTATTTTTGATAAACCTGTCACGACGTTTTAGCGGTAGATATATTATTTTCAAAAAACAGTTATTCTTCTGGAAATTCTGCGCATCATGCAACGTTTTTTTAAACTGTAAATACATTAGTAATACTTGCTAATTTACTTCCTTCCTGTTTTTTCTGTATAATTGTCAAAAAATTCTGGCCAAGTTATTTTAATTGTAGATTTGTCTAGATTGTAAATTTGATTAGTAGACAAAAAAGCTAAATTTGCTTTTTTTAAATGTGTTTAAAATCTGAAGACTGTTTTTTTCTGTAGAAACTCTGTGATTCGGTCGCACACGATATTTTTAAAACTATACAGCGCACGATTGACTTTCGACCTAAATCTTTTTTTAATAAACTTGTTAGAAAAAAATTGAGAGTTTTGAATATATTTTTTTTGGAAAAAAGCAGCGCAGAGAGAAAAAAAGAGCAGAGATTTTTTTGTATTTCTGGTTGAATGAAAGTTTTATGGAAGCCACGGCTTTATAAACATGTCATCTTTGTCCATGGGAGAAAAATCTGCAAAAAAAACAAGAAAAAAATTACGTCAAGAATTTTTTTTAATACGTGGTTAGCTTTGTTATTACAAGTGATTGAGCAACAGATGATGTAAAATGTAGTACAAAAAATGTATAATCCACTTTGTAGAAAAAAAGAGAAAAAAATTTGTTTGAACTCCTACACCACAAGGTTGTGTGGGTTGAAAAGCGGATCTAAAGGATGAACTATGTGTGAGGTCAGGTATTCAAGTGTAATTTTTTTAAATGATAAAGTTTGAATACGGGGATTTTTTTGTAGTAAATAAAGGGAAGTGAAGAGTAAACATGCGGGGGAGGATGAATATGAGTGGAGGTGGATGTTTTAGGGTACGTAATATTTGGGTAATTTGAGAAAGATTAGTTTATAATCTGATTTATTTCTTGTAAAATTTGAACGGAATTTTGTATAATTTGAGAATATTGAAGGAAAATTTGCATCCAATTTTTGAAAAATAATTGGTTGACCTTCTAAACCAATTTTATAACTTGCCATTTTCAATGTTTAACATTTGAAAAATAATTCAGAGAGTATGGGTTTATTGAGCAAGGTTAGTTGACATGTTTAAATTGTAAGCACAAAAAACTGCGTACTTGACTCTCAGAGCTCTCGGTTGAGAAAAAGAGAGATATCCCATCTTGCAAAATAAGTTTTACTCAATTTCCTGTTTCCAAAGCGGAAATTGTGATTGGGACATGACTTTTCTGTGAAGATCTACTAAACTGCATCTGCAATTTAAGTGCGATTCGATTAGAAAGTTGGCTTATATCAGCAAAAAAGGATGTTAAAATTGCTTTCTTGAACTTAACCATTTTATTTAGTTGAGGGATGCGGACGATTTTAATAGCTGATATAAAACATTTGTCTCAATTTACCCCAAAAACATCTATTGAAGGTAATAATAGGTAAGTCGACAAAAAAGCATAAGTACCGACCCAACCCAAGAGGCCAAGGATTTTGTGTATTCTTCTCTTTCAATATTTATTATTTAACTTTGCCGAAGAAATAGAAGTAATCTTGTGCTTTTTTGTGATCTGATGATCATCATGACAAGGATGACAGGAAGTTAAGCCTTTGAGCGTTTCAGCTTTACTTTTTACGAAAGAAAGGCTTTACACAATTACCAGTCTACTCTCTACCAGGCCAGAGAAGAGTGGCGGAAGGTAGCAGCAGAATAACAACAAATGTTCCTACTTTTATTACAAGCTTTTAAGCTTCTTGTCATCACTGTACTTTTAATATGAGTTGTTTTTCTAAACGTGAATATTTTTTCCATAGCAACTGCTGCTTAATCACAATTGAAACAAATTTATCATGCATTTATTTATTTTTCATAATAATAATCAACTTACTTGTCATGCATTCTTAAAACGACTGCTCCACTTTTTTTGTATTTCCGGTTTCGCCACAAATCCATTTCCGGTTTTCCGTTAATAAAAAATCTTCCGTTCTTCCGTCCGCTTCTTAATATTTAAATGTTAACAAGTTTGTTTTTCTTAAATGGAAAAAAATTCCCGAGCTTTTTTAATAAAAATTTAAGCTTCTTGTTATTATTATATTTTTGACACTACTTTGTTTCATGTTTTTCCAAACTTTTTCCTCTAAATGTTTTTTCTTCTTCTTCTTTGGTAGATATTTAACTGGCTTACGTAAGACATAATTATTTTTTTGTATGTAGATGCATTTTAGTAATTAAAAAATTTACTGCTTTTTACCAAGTTAGTTTGATAAAATTTGGAAAGGAAATGATTACATTGTATGTACCTTTTTTTCTCTCTTTGAAATTAGCTTTTAAAAAATTCTAATTTCTGCATTGTGTACACAGCTGTGTTTGATAAATACAATTAACTGATTAATATACTCATTTTTTTATACTTTTTAAAAACTTTCTTAAAACTAAACTTATAATTTATCTAAATATTTTTTTAGTTTCTCATCTTCTCATCTTCTCCCACAATTTCAAAAAGAACTCACATAAAAGTATATCAAAATACATGTACAATTATATATTATTTTTATCTATGATTTGCAATACGCTTCTCTCTATATTGCTAGTAAAATGTACAATTTTCTACAAAATATTTGGTTTTGGTTGCATTTGGTTTTTTAAACCCGCAGCAACCGGAATTACTTTTACGTTGAGTGTTAGCTTGTTGTTTTTTTGGTAAAATTTTTTGCGAAAAATTTTAAACTATATATTTTTTAAATTGCAGCTATTTAATTGTAAACATTTTTTTGTATCATAACATCTTATCCGACGACAGATTTTTTCATTTCAAAAAAAAAATGTAATACGTTTTTTAATAATTTTTTTAAAACTTAAATAATATTTTAAAATACAGGTTTATTTTTTCTTCACTAAATCCACTTGTTTTTATATGACCGTTAAAATTTTCTTTTTTACTTTTTGGTCAACTTATTTAGCCGAGATTTTCTAATTAATAAATACAATTAATATAATAAATATAATCTTAATTGATTTGAAATAATCAATAAAAATCATTATATTCATAAAAATATATGTAACATTGTTATTATTATGTTTTTTCACCGAAGAAAGGACGATCGTCGTCGACGAAGACAAAATATTTTCTAGCAAGAGCAGAACAGTAAATATATTATCCTGCTGTTTATGTTGTTGAATGATTAGAACAATTAAATATTTTTGTTTGGGTAACGGTAACACTGACTATTCAGGTTTGAGCCGGTGCCACTGTACTACCGTCTGTCTTGGTTTTGTGATCATGTCTTGCCAGTGTTTTGTTTCAGACGCGCCGGTCCCATTCTTTCCTGGAAAATTTCAATTTACCAAAAATAATTAGTTAAACTATTCATTAAATTTAAACGTTTTTTAAAAATAAATACATATTTCTAAAGAAAGGTTTTATACAATATTTTATTATAAATGCTTGGTATTCGAAAATTATTTGTTGTATATTTACTTTTGCTCTTGTTCGTGTTCGATATGCTCGATACACACCCTTGAAAAGAAAAACGAAAATATATCAAAGATAGTTCAAAGATTAAAATATTTTGTTTTCGATTTTTTTGTTGTTGTATGATGATGAGTTATTTTAATGAAAAATATATAAATTTTTTGTAATGTTATTTGTCAGTTCTAAATTTGTTATTAGACTGTGAGCTAAAAAATTATTTTCTAAATTAAGCTGATTATTTTATGCAATTTTATGTTTTTTATTTTACAGCTTTTAATCCTAAATTCTTCAAAATTAAAATTAAAAAATATATTTTAGCCATATTAAAAATAGCATTGTTAAGATATATAGCTGTGTGAAAAGCGTGATAAGAAAATATGTAATATAATCTTGTTTAGTGAATTAAAAGACATGCTTGTCTCATGAGATGAGTTTTTAAAAAATTGCAAAAATTTGCAAAAAATTCTATGGCTATTAATCTATAATTTTTTTCTAGAAATTTAGATTGATAAACTATAATTATTTTTTTGGCAAATATATCGCCCAAAACATAAAATTTACGTGCATGAATGAATGAATGAATTATACAAATATGCATATATATTTTTGCACACAAATTGTACACAAAGTGAGAAATATATTTAATTATTATTGTTTTTCCTGTAAAAGCCTGCAGCAAAGTTATTAAAAATAATTAATTATGGAAATTAAAAATAAGCGCGTGTAAAAATAAACCTGTTAATATATCGAGCTGTTAAGAAAATAATAAGAAAGGAAAAAGAAGAAGAAAGAAAAAATTTCTAAAGAGATTAATTGAGTGAGAGTGTGTATAGCTGGTTGTTGTGGAATGTGGGAATACTTACCTGCAAGAAGAATTCGACCAATCAGTTCATTCCTTCCAATGTTGTCAAAGTCCATCACCAAGACGTCCAGAGAGCATTCACGAATTTTTTCCCAGGGTACATTAAAAGTAAATGTTTCATTAAACACAGGATTTAAAGTGCACTTATAAACCGGTGTCTTCCGCTTTTCGATCCTTTTCTCTCCAAATTGCAGCCAAACTTTGACGTATGGATCTGTGAGGAAACAAATTATTTTTTTACTTTAGTATCACAATGCCCCGTTTTTTAAGTACCAAAAACTAAATCAATAACAATATGCAGACATGCAGTTTTTCCCGGAAATGGGGTTACAAGGTAACCGAGATTTGTTTTAGGGAAAAGCCACAAAAATATGCGAGAAACCACACATGCATATCGAAATAATAACAGTGGGAAAGAATATGCACCTATTAACACACTTATAAAAGTTGAGCAGGAGATAAAAGTGAAATAAGTTAGTTTTGTGGGTTTTCTCTCCCAGTGACATGACATGTTTCCCGACAGAAAACTTTACTGAGATTGGCATGTATATAAATTCTTTACGATAAAAACTTATTAAGTATTTTGTCAGCAGAAAGTGGAGAGAGGGAGCGACTCGGAGGAGAAAGTTTTCTCAAAATAATACTTGCAAACAAACAAGCCTACTTGAGGATGTACCTTTACAAAATTATAAAATTGGGGTATTTGCTATAATATGCATATATACTAACCTGATTTCCCATTGATGTCTTTGGCCTTTAGATTTCTTGCTTTCAAAAGTGTAAGTGTTAAAGTGCTATTTGTTGGGTGATAGCATAGAGAGACAAGGAGCTCTCCACATTTATCTTTAGCTGGTGGTTTTAGCGCCTTCCAAAACACAGGCTTTTCAGAAAAGTCCACCTGCAAACAACACAAGAAAAAAACGTGAACACACACACACATAAAATAAAATACATTTATAATGCTTTATCTACATAGCTTACAAGGAGATTTTTTTCACATGACAGACAACTTTTCTATCTTGAAGAAAAATACGGAACAAGAGAGAGGAAAAAAAAAGTAGAGAGAACCCGCGTTCTAGACTACCCGTGTATTGTACACAAACACACCCAACAAAAAAAGTTTTCAATTTTTCACCTTTTTTTCTTCTGTAATCTGTAATGTATGTTATGTATGTATTTTAGCCTGTTACCTATAAAAACCTCTAATGTCAAACTTCTCGGATACTTTTATTTACCAGACTTTTTAGACACACAAATAACTTTCCCTTTTTCCTTCCTTTTTACGCTTCTTAGCGTATTAAAAGTGGAAGCAAAACCAAGAGTATAGTAAAGTGTCAAGGGGTCTTATAAGTGTGAAAAAGTCATTTTCAATACTTTCCACTTCTCTCTCAATTTTTTCCTAGAAAATCTGGAACGACTGGTCAGTTTGGCATTAATTTATGTGGCAAAGGACAATAAATCAAATATATTTTTTAAAGTTACTTGCACCCTAACAGCAAAAACAGTCATATTTCATACCTCTGATCTATGGATGCACATATATATTCTCCATTGTGTGTACGACTCAAAATTTTCTTGTAGAAAAAAAGCGGAAACAGTAAAAGCACTAAACTTGTTAAAAAGGAACACGGAAATTTACTCTTCTATGCAAACACTAAACTTTCACGTTCACAAACCTTTCGTGTCTTTCTCCTCCTCCTATTTTTTATCCTATATATCTGTGTCTGTGCCTATGCCACACTGTCTGGCTTTTCCACATCGACAAGCATGTTGCCAAAGTACAAATCATGTATAAAAATTCCTTCAAAAAGTCTCTCAAAACATTTAAAATGTCTTCTAGTTCAAAACGTATATTTAACCCCGAAAAAATCCCGGAAACCCTGTATCCCACTTCAGGAAGAAATTCCATCCAAAAATAAAAATCTTTTCTATGCTTTTGTTTCTATTTAGTTAAGTAACAACTAACTTGTTTATTACATCACAACTCTCTTCTTTTTAAATAACTATTTTTCCTTAAAGCTTAGCTGAATAGCTGTAATTTTACTGCTGATTTCCAAGGTCATTTCCAGACGATTATTACATCCCATTCTCCACACCTTGTTCACTCCATTCAATCCATTCTCCAGTTCCACTACATTGACCAGTTCAAATAGCTTTCCATCCTTTTTCTTTTGTTTTAATACCAAAAACTATCCTTAAAATCAGACTATTATCCATTTCCAAAATCAACTCTTTTGGAAAGAGAAAATTGAGTTTCATTCTATCACCACCGCCACCATCATCATAACATTACATTCAACAAGATTTTCTCCGAGTCTATCAGATTTACACTTTAACAGCTATACAGCTATAAGGTGAACTTGAGAATTAGTAGAAATACACTCAACACACACAAGTTCGAAGGGCGACAGCGACAAAAAACTATTTTGTAACTTTTTTTCTCAAGTCTTTTGTGTCGGGTAAAAGTAAAACTACACATTTGACAGGCTCTCCTTTTTTTTGAAGAAGAAGAAGAAAAGAGAGGCTGACACAGAAAAACTAGTTGGAAATTTTTAGGAGAAAAGAATGTAATTAGTTTGTTGTGTAAATACTGGAAAGTAAAGCAAAGAGTTAAGCTACTTTCTCTTCAAAAAAATCCTCTTTCTCTTTTAACTTAGTTTTCACCAAAAAATCTCTCTCACCAAAATCCTTAGAAAAGAAGGTCACAAGAAAATCATCATCAATGCTTTTTTCTTGGGCTCCTCCTTTAAAATTGCAATTTTGTCATGTATTCCTCTTTAACTTGCCGCTATAAATGCTTGTCATTTTTGTCATCCATCTTACTGCTTTGCATCTGCATATCAAAAGGTTTATTTACCCCAACAACACTTAAACCAAGAATATCCGAGAGTTGCATATGATGTGCATTTCATAAAAAATATTACGTAGCAGCACAGCACAGATGTCACCCTGACATAATAAGTCTTGTCATGTCACAACCATTTTTTTCAGATTATGAGAACATTGACGTTCCAATGACTTGGTGATGATGATGCCAAAAAAACGCCAAGCCATTTTTTCTACTCGAAAGATCACCAATATATTTTTTTGGCTACTTTAATGCACTTTTTTTCTCCATCCATCCTAAAAATAAATCTGCTGAACTGGACATCAAAGAGTATGAAAACTGACAGAGATCGAGAGAGAACAGCCTGCAATTACATTTTGTTATGTCGCGTTTACATGTTGATCTTTTCCTAAATATTTTTTTTGAAGAGATCTCCTGTCGTGTCGAGGCCTCCTACTCCTACACAACTAGCTTAAAAAGTTTATCTCGTCCACGTCCACTGAAGTAAACAAAATGGATAGATATTATTTCAAAGCTAACTAAATTGTTTGCACAAGTTTTAGCAAAAAGTTTTACTTTATTTCCGTGTACATCTGTTTGTATAAATGCATCAATTCACATAATAACCAGAAAATATACGCTACGCTACAATTTTACGCTTGTCGCTTATGATGTCGATGACTCCTCTTTGTTGTATCGCATAACCCCCTTCAAGAGTTCAACAGATAATCCCTTTACACCATCAACCATACACAAAGATTTGCAAAAACTACAACAATGGCAAGGAATGACATATCCACAACACAACTTGTTTGCACAACTCTCTCTCTCTCTCTTTTGTGTGTTCCGCATTCAATCTTGATTTCTTTACATTCGTAATTCTGATTCTGTCATGTTCAGGCCTTTTTTTACTGCTTAACATAACCAATAAATAATTCTGATGTAAGCCAATTGGGATTTGGAGAAATATTTATGATTAGACCGGGCTGCCTGCCCTGCCCGGTCGACTAGAAAAATAAATAAATTCAGCTTAGTGCAAAGTATGCCAACTTATTTCTAAAAAATATATATTTGTTAGTTTCCCTTCTTTTCCGCTGCTTATTAAACTTTTTTTTCGCAAGTGTGCAAGGACAGTGTACAGGAGTAAACTGATGAATTATGTGTTTATGATATGACGACATGACAAAAAAGAGAAATGCAAGTTTATATACGGCATACAGATAAAAAAACTACTTGAAACAATTCGTCCAGCAAATCCCTTCTTGGGAATTACAAGTAATTTGACAGTTGAATGAGTCTTCCTCAGTTCACTTCACAGTTTTACTTTTCCGTGTGGTCCTCTCTCTCTCTTTCTGTTCTGATGAATGAATGATGAAAACTGGTCTTTTTGTCTAGCAACCTAGTACAGTATCATCCAATTTTACCAATGCAAAATAAATGCAATTCTAACAAAATGGAAAAGGTAAAATTGTACAGTTGAAAATTATCTACTTATTTTTTTGTGTGTGTTGACCTTTAAACTGATGATTTCTCACGGGAAATGATAATATTTTCATGCTTTTAACTTCCACCATATATATTTTTTTGTTTCAAGTTGTTACACAAGAGCATAATAAGTTTTTTCCCCGTACATGCTGTCATGAATGAACTGAGTTATAAATTAAGTAGCGTTGTAAACAGGGGTAAAGTGAGAATGTGTTTTTATGGACGAGAGCAGAGCAGAAAATTAAGTTATCTTTTCCCTACTAAACAGGTCAACGAGAATATTGAGAGCTTTTGAGAGAAATTCGATTTTTAGTCAACTAACAACCGACACATTCAAGCTAACTAAATTATTCAACTATGTGAAAACCTTTCAAGATAAAATGCTTATTTAAAAGGAGCATTTAATTAGGAATAATTTTTCCTCAGCAGTTTTCTCTGTATAGCAAGCTGAAATGAAAGTGATCTCTGTGAAAGATTGCCTATCAAACTGAACAACTTATTTTACAACACTCAAAAGTATCTAGAGAACAAAACTATACGTTTTATTACACCTTCGAGTTTTCACAAAAATTTCATTCTCTGTATACTGTATATACAGTATATACAAATCGATTTTCTTCATTTCATTTTGTATTTTGTGGAAGGAACATGGAACAACCACCACATAATTTACTACTGCTGCGGTTTTCAAAAGTCCGCACCGAAAACGGTGGTAGTGTGTAGTGTGGTGTCAAATTATGCACTAGTTTGTTCTAAAAACAAGAAAACTTGTGGAAAATGAAGAAGATCGTAAAATGTGATTTTCTTTTGATCTCGTTTTTACTCATGTCATTATTACGGCTTTAATCAAACTCTATACACAAAACTCTTATCTAATTTTAGAGAAAACTGGTGAAAACGGAGACTTGCTGAAGTCAACTAAATAATCACGTTTATTGTCAAGTTTCGCTTTTGTCTCTCAATAAATTTGATATTCTTGGATGGTTTTGCATAACTAATTGCAAGTATACTTAATATAAAACATGACAGAACAATAAAAGCAATCAATACAACAAACTTGAATACATCTCCCAAATTTCTCAAGTAAAATTAATGTATGCACAAAAAAAATTGCAAATGTTGATTTTGATGTTTGTATCGAAAAGTTTTTGTTTGAAGCGTATATAGTATTTTTCAAGCGTCATAACCACACTCAATATTCAACAGTCTTGTTATGTTATGAATAAAAAACATGAGTCAGCACCCAACTTCAAGGCTATTCAAAGACGCTTTGAAAAAAGATGATTATAAAACCAAAAGTTATGCATGTGCATTATGTGTCCTCTCTCTTGTAAACTCATAAAAGTGTTTGTATATTTTGTTAATTTGTAAAAATTAGTAGGATAGACCTAAAAAAAAGTATGCAAAAACTTCACAAATTTATTTTGAAAAACAAACACATAACATTCAACTTGTCACGTTACGACACGACACGACCACACTCACAAAAGTTCAAAAGTCTCATAAAAACAAGTGCAAAAAATATAAATACATTTTATATAATGTGGGCGTAGTGAAGTCAAGTTTCTTTTCAAATGAGTGCTTTTTCATTGTTTCCATTTTCTATTTTGACAGAACAAACTTTACAAAATAGAAAGACAAGACAAGAGATCTTCATTTTCTTTTCAAATTTGCATAAAAATACCAAGCAACAAGGTAGAAACTAGCAAAAGTCAACATTTAATCCTTCACTGACTTTATTCATGTCCATGTCAATTTTTTAAATAATTCATAGGCTGCCAAGGTTACATAAATTAATTAATGCGTTTTGAATACAAGGATACTTTAAGACTTTACTAATGAACTGTCGTAACTGCGTTGAAGGACGCAAATGTAAAAGGTGAAAACTAATTTATGCATTTTAAATAGAGAATTTTTAATTAGAATAGCCCGCCGTATCATTTTTATAACATTAAGTTTTACTAATGATTTGTTTTTGGGGTTTACCTATATAAATTGAAAAATGAAAAGGTTACAGGTTACCAAAAAAAATTCAGCCAAGTTCCGCATAGCAACCTATTTGTGAAGAATTACAGTTCAGGAAAATAATAAAAAGGGAAAGAGTGAAATAAATGATATACCACCAAGAAAACGAGCAGCATTGGAACCACTCGTGCAAAACAAAACAAAATGGTGGATTGGAGGAAAGAGACAGCTGCAATACTATTTTATTTTCGAGAGAGAGAAATTGCGCCAAGATGTTGGAACCATTTGCTGTTGCAGATGCAGTAGAGCCTTCAATTTAGCACAATAATACTTAGGGGCACACCACTGGTGATTTTGAGAAGGACTTTTGAGGAATGCTAATTTATTTCCTTGTTTTTTTCCTACAATTTCTGTACACACAAGGAAATAAGGAAGGAAAACAGACGAATAACGGTCAAAAGGTCAAATTTCTTTGTAATCGAAAATGTCTTGCTTATTTATTTCCTAGTTTGAAAATATTCCCTTAAATATAACATAAATACATACATAGCATTGCGTACATGGGTTACCATGGTTACTCCCTTACAATATATTTTGGTTGCTAAACAGTTCTCTTGATTCTCTTGTTCCATCTTTTGTTTAATTTTTTTGTCTTAAGTTTCACTCTCAGAGTCGAGTCATTACTGTTATTGGCATTGGGATTAAGAGCAGTTATTAATCAATGTCATCAAAGTTTACCAACCTGACAAAGAGGGAGGAAGACTTCACCAATGGAATCATCTCTTGAGAAACGGTCGTAGTCGAACACATGCAGATGCAGAACTCGGGCCTGGAGCTTTTGTATTGGAAAACCTAAAAAAACAAAGTATATATTGATTATTATATTGTTATTTTTCCAAAAAAAAATATAATGATAGCTAATTTAGCAGAGGAAGGAGAGAAAATAGTAAACTAATAGGATATTCTATTTGGGTTGGGGTATCCTGAGACGTTAAAACTTTCCCCATAAATCTAAGCATAGCAGTTATTCTGCAATAAAATAAATTTGTACTGAATGAAAATCTAGTCTAGTACATTATTTGGCTAATTTTTGTAGCTCCAGCATTAGCAGCTGCTGTACTAATTCAATTTTTCATCCTCTAATACAAATTTGCCTCACGTTCGCATTCATACTACTTTAATGAAAAGAGCATTAACGCCACCACTGCCACCACCACCACTCGTCCTTTTTTCCCCTTAAATTTTCTACCCAACTATTTTATTTTTTAATGACTCCAGACACATTTGTATCCTCACTAGAATTTCTACGTACAGCTTTTAATGAATCTCACAATCTCACTACTGATTTTATCTGCAAAATTACTACGTAGAAGATCCACTTGGCCGACTTTTTGTGCTAAATTTTTTTTTCTAATTTCCAAAAAGCGGCCGCGGCCTAGGAAATGTTTTTTTTTTGAAAAGTGGACCCACATAATAAAACGGGGTTACACAACTAACTAGCCAAATTTTTTACAACCGGCTGCACTGATTGATGGGCAACAAAATAGAGTTTTTCAAATTTGTTGGAAACATCATACCAATTAGATACACGAATTTTTTATGACAAGACACTTTTTTCTTGTAAAACAGACCATTTTACCAGTACAATCCTTAATTTTTCTCTCTGGAGAATATAAACTGAAATTTCTTTCTTCTTCTTTCCACCCAATCAAAAAAAATATATATTCTCTTCCTTTCTTTCAGTCTTGTCAGTGAAATGTAATCAGAGAGTCATGTTTCATGGGGAAAATTTCAATGACATGACTTATCTCCGTGTCTTGTCCTTGGTTGTCTTTTATTTATTAAAGTTCACACACACCACCACTCACACTCCAATGCACTCACTCACTTCTTCTCTTCTCCGACTTTTGCAACTTCCTTTAAAATTTTCAAACTCCCAAGTTTCTCGTTAAAGTCTCTCTGTTCGATTTTTTCTTTCTTTCAGTACAAGTCTCTTTTGAAGTGCAAGCGAGAATGTGAAGTGAACCAAAAGTACACGAGTTTCATTCAAATTTCCCTTTCAATTCATGTCTGCTTTATTGTGTCTGTGGTTTCGTTTACTATTTTCTCTAAATTTCCTTCCAAAATACTTTTCTCTCACTCTGCACTCTACAGACAGACAATGCAGACATTTTTTTACACCGGAAAAATCTGACAAGATCAGTAAAGAAAATAATGAACGCCTGAATTTTATTTTTCCCTTTTCTACAAAGCTTCAAGGCAATTTTTTAAAAATTAAACTTGATACAATGAAAGGAAAAAGGATATCAGTTAACTAAGGAAATTAACAAGTAGTTTTTTTTTGAAAATTACCTTCAAAGTAAAGTGTTTCATTCCATCGAGGATTCAAAGTTCTTCGCTTAATTTTCGTTTCCAGCCGATGCTTTTTGTCAGGAAGGAGTGTCACTCGAACATAGGGATCCGACGTGCCCGATATATCCTTAGCTGGTAAATCCTTCCCCTGTAAACCAAACACATAAAAAACAAACCACACTTAAATATAAATAAGGACCTTATTTACTCTAATAATTTTTAATCCTATAAATGACAAAGCACACAAAATACTCCCAAAAAAAACCACCGCATCTTTGTTCCCAGCCATTTATAAATATTTTATACCTATGTATCTTTTTAAGAGGCTCAATCAAACGCAGCCAAAAATGGTCCCATTTTTTTCTACCCTTTTTCCTGTCATGTGTGTGTCTGGGAATGTCTTGTTCATTTACTATTAGCGATTTCACTTAAATTTTCTCAATTTGTCCTGCTCAACTTCTTTATAAGCCTTTTCTTCTGGCACCATAACAATCATCAAATGGCGACCATCACAGAAAAAAAAGAAAGACAAGTCAACTCAGTCTCCAATCTCTCTAGTCGACCGTCCATCCACCCAAAAAAAATATCCTGAACTTCACTGCCTTGTTCTTTGTGTGTGTGTAAACCTTATAAATATAATAGCTGCAACTGCCACCATCACCAAATAAATAAATACTTTTCTACTTTCTCCTACATAACCCCTGCCATCCACCACCATCCAATCCAATCCACCATCACATCCTTTCTACTTTTTTATTTTTTTCCCTTCTTCTTCCGTCGTTATGTCTGCAGTAATCACAAATGGAGCTGTTGATGTCTCTTTATGCCTTGTTCAGAAAGAAGAAAATTTTTTACTACCCAATTTTATTTTAGACTTCAACTCTACCAAAAAAAGAAAAACAGAAGTTGCACCTCTCTAAAAATGTCTATTGTAAGCCGCCATGTCATTCCATTCCAAAGCATGCCATGCCATGCCATCATGCAGCTTGTTGGAATGATGATCATCATCATGTCTTCTTTTCTTGTAACTTCTTGTATCATTGTTATCTTTTTTCCTCTTGTAGTACCGGAATACATATATATATATATACAATGTGGGTTAGAAAACTGTGTTATTACCCACATGAGATTTTGTGTCACTCCCAAAAAAAAGATAAAAGAAGTACTTAAGTACACACGTTTCTATTTCATTTTGATCGTTCTACAATCCCAGATGTCTCCGAATAAAAAAAACGTCAACTCCAAAAAAAGAAACACTGCTACACAACTAAGCTAACAAGAGAAAGTGCATAAAATATACAGAGAAAAATGCTGCGACAAAATAGAAGATCTGTTGTTGTCGTTGTTGTTGTGGGTGTCCGTAAATAGTCTCCTTTAAAAAAAATATCTTCTAATTCTTTCCCTTCGACTTGACCTTTTTTTATATTTTATTTGCGTCTTAAAAGAACAATCCAAAGAGAGAAAAAAAATACCCAGTAAAACAGTTAAGTTTTCCCCTTTTTATCATGTTTTATAACCACTTGTCTTACGAATCAACAAAGTAGTCTGTAAAAAAACGGGTCTTAATTTTTTAGTAAGCTTTTTGGTCTCTCTCTCTGGTACAGTGGGACTGGGACCACTCTAATAACAAAAGTATTATATATTTTTTGCCCAGCACACATTTTTTTAACATGAAGCTTAAGAAAATATGGACAAATTGCTTTTTATTCCTTTGCTACAATAAATAATAAAATAGTTGAGATTTTTATTTTTATTTATTTGCCAAAGCAAAGGGACAAAAGTCACAAGAGCACCTTACATCATCACATCATCCTCCATTTATTTTATTTATTTTGCCCCATCCAAATAATTTATAATGGCTAGAAAATATATACTTTGTTCTAATTACACAATAAATTAATCATGTGATGATGTAGAACATGTAATAGAAGTAGAGTAAAAACATGAGTTTATAAAATGAGGTGTCTTGTTACAAGTTACACTGATGGAGGACGGGCATAACATCTCACATAAAAAAAGAATAGAGGATTTTAGTAGTCAAGTGGTTTTTTTGTTGTGTTTCCTCTTTAAAAAGACAAGAAATGATAGGCCATATAGCACTTGGAAATGGAACAAAGGCAGGGCAGGACAGGACAAGGCAGATGAGTGGAGAAAAGCTTTAAGACGAAGAGAGAAAACGCATCTGTGTTTTTGTCAAGGAAAGAAAAGACTTTTTGCAGGGAATCCAGAATCATCGACAGATGTGTCCCATTTTACTACAACTATTATTAGTCATGGAGGAAGAGAAGCGTGATAATATAAATAGACGTGTTTCTATGTCTCTCTCGACTAATGTGTTTGTTTGATGTAAAATGGTAGACATTAATGACTTGTCAGAGGAGGAATGGAATGGAATGGAAGGGCGGTGGTGGTGATGGTGGCAGTGGCGAAGATCAGGAAGGTCTTTTGGATATATTGCCAAATAATGTCTTCAGTGAATTATAGAAGGTTATAAACAAAATATTTGCTTTTTTGTCACAAAAAACAGGTAAAATTGTGTTTTAAAAGAGGAAAATTCTTAACAAAATTAAATTACGTGAAGAATTTTTGAGGAATTTGTTATTAACATTGTAAGTTGAATATTAAAGAGAATTTATCTGGAGGGCGCAGTATATTAAAATACCTTAATTAAATATAAATCACTTTTTAAACTGCTAAATTGCTACATAAAATTATATTGGCTTTATATACATATGTGCATGTACATTTCACAGCATTTTCTTTAATCTTATCATTGAAAAAAATACATTTTATGAGATGACCTAACAATTTTGTTGAGTTGTGAACAATCTTGCATGCCATTAAAAATGGATAAATTAAAAGTTAAGTGGGCAAGATATCCTTTGAAAAGAATATGTTATTAAAGTGAAAGTACAATGTTGAAAAAAGATGTACTTCTGTTTCCGTCGGGCTGATGCCCAAGGTAAAATAGGTGGTAGCAATTTGAATGAGTTACCGTGTCCATTTTAAAAGAAGAATACTAAAAAATTATGGCCACTTGTAAAACAGATAGTTATTTTTATACATGTTATATTAAGTCTGCTGAAGTATGAAGTATGTATGGATATAAGGCTACTTGAACATTTTAAATTGGAAGCTTTTCAGAAAAACAGAATTGCAAAAGAAACACTCTAGATTTTTCAAGGCTCGGCTCACCTTCAGGCTATCTATTCTACAAAAAAGATAAAAGAATAAATAAGATGGCACGACAGAAAACAAGATTCGCCAAAAAATTCTTATTCTCAGACAAAACGCAAATATTTAAGTGTTTAGATTACCTACTTTGGGAAATAAATTTTTATTCAGGTGAAAAGTTAAAAGGTCATTATTATTCTCTTGTTTCATTCATGCATGCTATTTATTTAGAAATAATTAAGAAAAGAAAATAGTGTACTGAGAAACAAAATTAAATTAGTTAAAAAATATATATCTTAAAATTTTTCGCAAGAAACTTTTATTGTTGAAAAACAAGTATGTATTGGCTATTCCTGTCTTTACAGCTTTTTTACAAGATTAAATGTGTATGCAAATTACAAAATAGAGCGTTGTTCAGAAAATGAATAGTTTTTTGATTGTCCAACTTTGAAAAAAGGATGAACTTGAATATTTCATTTTTTATTGTGTAAACAAACACAGGAAAAAACTTTTGAAGGTGAAATGAATACGAAAAGGAAGGAAGAAAGAGTAAAACTTTCCTGTAACAATTTCAAATGAAAAGAGAATCTTGCAAAGTATTGTATATTAAGTGAACACAAGAGTAAAGATGAACAGCAATATATATTCTGCAACTATCTTTTTTCCTTCATTTCATGCAACTTTGCTTTTTCTTTTTCAAACAGATCAGCCTTGAATGGAGAGCAAAAGGTGTCTACCATTTTATTTTGCAATGAAATGAATCTTGAAAAATCTCCATCTTGTATACAAAGTAAGCCAAGAGGCAAAAAGGAAAGATAGGTAGGTTAAAAATGAGATGGGACACACTACAGTAACCATAATACTCGCTAAAAAAAGATTTTTTTCTTGGCAGGCTTTCCCAATTTTTTTTTCGTAATCGGTAGTGTGGTGATGGTGATGTAAGTGGTTTGCAGTGTGTGGAAAAAGGAGATGTGGTTGCAATAAAAAAAATTGCATCATAGACGACGAGGATCATGTGAAATACCACACCTTCAAAATAATTTATGGTGTTTTTGGTGTGCTCATAGTACACATATTTTACACACAAAAACATAGTCAGTGGATTAAAGGCAATAATATTTGATATTAAGTAGCAGTACTTATGTAGATCACATACACACAGGCTTTTTTTCTTGTAATATTACTTTGTTAACTTGACACTTGAATGTTTTAGAAAAAAAATTAATTACCTGAATTATCCTCAAGATGAGAGTCATGTTCTCAAAGTCGTATTCTAGACTAAAGTTGATCTGTCCCACATTATCGGCCGAGTCTGTGTTGTCGATGTACATGTCAACCAACGATATTGATCTGTTCTGCCAAAAAGCCATCTGTAAAAACATAAAGAAAATTACACATAAATTATAATTTAACTAAGCATAATTTTTTTTAAATGTTTCAAGTTAAAATATTCCATTTTGCCCCACATTCATTCCAAAAATAGCACTTGATTGTCATTAAAAACAGAAAAACTATCAGCAAAACTATAAAAGTATCTAAACAAGCAAGTCAGAGAGAGATGGAGAAAGACGAACACACTTTCTCCATTTAAAAAACTTTTTCATGATGATGATGATGACGATGATCATGTTAAGATTACTACCTAACCACCCACCTAACACGACTATAAACATTTAAACATATTGTAGCTCTATGCATACCCTTATAAATCGTTTATACTACGTTTCTTATAAAATCTAAATGAGTTTTTATTTCTTCCTTGTTACCAACTCCACTGACTGAATGCACAGACACACTCGTCGTCTGCCTAACCACTTGCTGTGAAAAGCCAGAGGAAAAACTCGGACAGAAGTATAATAAAAAGGGAATCTAAATAACATAAAATATCCTGCACACCAGTCTACTCCAGATATTAAGTGAAATAAGCATACACACAAACTTTTAAGCACTTTTGCTTCTATGACATACATAAAACGGGGGAAATAAGGAAATATTAAAAGGAACACACACAAAAGAAAAGGTGATTGCATGTTACATTATTTATTACGTCGTTGGACTTCCTCAAGCGGAAATGTGTAAAAAGCAAGAAAATAAACTTGTGTACTCTAAATATATATATATATCTCTGTATATTCCATTTCATTTCCACACTTAAACTACAAATGATATACATACCACCACCTACAAAAATATTAATAAATTCCTTTCTCTCTCTCTTGGCATTTCCACTTTCCACCTGCCTTGCAAACTTTTTCCCTAGTTTACACGTTTTTTACATACATAGATAAGCTTGTGTTCAGTGTTATGTTCTCATTCGTTCCTTTTTTCTCCCTGTAATATTATTCCAACTTGGTTGGCTGACTGAATGGAGTGTGTGTACACATTGTTTTTTATTCATGTTTACCATCTTCTCATGTTATGGGTGCTCCACTTTTTTACTACGCACAATTGAATATCTTTGTTTGCCCAAGTAATTTTCTTAGTTTGGTAAAAAAAAATGTTTTTATGTAAGAATTTGTAGTTTGGAACGAAAGAACGAAATAAAAAAATATATATACTGTATAGTTGAAGTGTTCTGGTGAAAGTGCCTTTTAAAGACTTTCTCCTCCTCCTCCTCCTCTTGCCTCTCTCCCTTGTGTACTCATAACATGTTCATCATCATAATATGTATTTAGTATTATATGACAGGAGAAATGGGAATGCTACTCTCGAGGAGAAAAAAAATAAAACCATAATAATAATAATATTCATTCATCCGTGATTCTGCAAAACTGTTTCGTTACGGTGCTTTAACAAGCTTCTATATTATTCATGTCTGTATATTTTTTCCCTTATGCAAAAAACAAACATTTTTACCACTTGTTTTTCTTCTCCTGTCATTTTTTTTGTTCTGTGGAAGCAACACTGAACTGAGTCTGACGAGTAAAGTGTGTAGAGAGTGTATGTACCAAGTAATTTGATCTTTTGTGGTGATTGGATGGGCGAGCCTTCTACAAATGCAAACATTTTGATGGTTTGAAAGCAGGAAAAAGTTAGTCAACCGAAATGTTATAACATCATCATCATCGTCATCATCATCACACCGTCCGCGTCGTCCTAGCAAGATTTTCAAGCTGTGTGTTTGTTTTTAGAGTACCAACACTTGTAACTCGGCTATGTAAATAACTTTCTCCAAAAAAAGATAACGGGAAAATGGCACATACATTCATTCATTTAATATGTACCGTAGTGCTGATATATAAGTTTGTTCAACCCTTTTTCAAGCAATAGCTGCTGATGTTTTTTTCAAAAGTAAAGGCATTTACTACTAATTAAGGCACTCAATCTGTCTTAATGCTTGAAAGCCACTTTTTACTGCAGAGAACAGAGAAAAGACTCATATTACTTTTGTTGCTAAGGTGTGTTCATATTTTTAAACACACCCCAACAAAATATTCTTCTATCTGAGCAAAGTTCAGTTTCCTCATAGCAAATTGATATATTTCTATCGTATTTCTTCGATCTTATCTCAAAACAAATTCTTTCATAAATTTTACATTCAATTCCATTTAAAATGTGAAATAATGTCAGAAAAAATGATTTTCAAAAATATACGATCAAATCTTAGTTCAGCTCGTAAAAAATTATGATACGATTATTAAAGAGTATGAAGGCTCTCACTAAAGTTCACTTTTCTGTTTTTTACTACGCTTCATTTATTCCCTTTTCAATCTACAAACTTTTTAAGCATCAAAGAAAAAAATTATCCATTTTCTCCAAAAAGCTAATATTAATAACCATATTGTATTCTCATTTGAGTGAGTCTATATCGTTTCATTCATCTTCCGTTAGAATAGCAACAATTTGTAGAACGAATGTATTGGCTAAAAAGTGTCTTAACTAATTTTAGTTTAGCATGCAACTTTATACTAAAGCCTGAGATGACTATCACTTTTTAAAGCTATTTTATACTCCCTCTCTGTGAAGATGAAAGAAAATGAATGTGTAAAGTAAACGTTGATCTGAATATTTGAATGAATAGCATGTCTTGAATGGATGCCTAAATGCAAGACAAGAAGAATCCCATTCCTTTTGTTAAGCTAAAACCTTCAAAAAAGATTACTTAAAAAGATGATAACTCACATTCTCTAGCAAAGCAGAAGGACAACTTGATTTATCCCTTTTAAAATCCGTATGTGAATTTACTTAATTGAAACGAGATTGCTTTTACACTGTACACTATACAAAAAGTTTATTAATGAAAGATAAAAACAGATAAAATGGCTAAAAAACTTTTCTTTTAAAGTTTAAAATATTTTCAGCTTTCCATTCTTCATATAATTTTTTCCCCTGTAGTAAACTTCAAATTGGATTAGTAACCATACTGAAAACCGAATGTTGCATATAGCCATCCAACAATATAGTTCAATTCACAGCTCTCTTCTGTTTTGATTCAAATATCTGTACATTCAGAAAAAATAAAATGTTGACTTTACCCAACTCTTTAAGATTCAAAGCTTTTCTAATGACCATATAATTTGATGTTGATTCTTCGATTTTTCAAAATCCCCCACACAACTTTCTTTTTCCAAAACAAACAAAACTCCTTTCCATCTCTATGGACTACATTCTTGAAAAAGACACACCAAAGGTGTTAAACTCTTGAGCATTCCCATCATACTAAAAAAACCAGTCAGATCAACAAACTCTCAAAAAAGTTCAAAAACTCGTCTCCCAAAAAAACCCAATTCAAAGTTCAAAAAAATATTCATACAGTTCATTCCAATGAAACACAAACACAGACCTTTAACATTTACACTTGATACATGCATCCATACATACATATATATATTTAAGTTGAATAAATAGTAAAAAAATAAATGTAATGAAAATACATTTACCGCTGGATGTGGCTCATGCTTAACATTTTGAAGGGACTTATTTTGAACAGGTGGAGTTTTTGCGTCTGGTGTGGCACTCCCCGCTGAGCTGCTTGGTGAGCAAGCTGGACCCTTGCTCGTTCCCGCAGTCCTAAAGAGAAAAGTAAAGAGAAATAAAAAGTTAAACAATGAAATTTTCAGACAGGATGATGATGACGATGATCATCATCCATTTCGATAGTTTTACTTTTTTGGCAAAAAGGTATAAAAATGAGCAAAGGCATAAAATGGCATGGCATTGGCATGGTAATACATATCGCTTTAGTAAAAAGAAAAAAAGAAGATTTTTTTCCATTTTGTTTTGGTTCACATTTATAAAAATTCAGCAGCAGAATAGCGAATAGATAATCAACACACGGAAGTACAAATACACATAACGACAATATACAGTACTGTAGTTAGAAAAACTCTTACAGTTACAACACCTATAAAAATAATTACAAAGTTTTCACAGGAAAATATATAAAGTTTTG
Organism: Entomobrya multifasciata; assembly: GCA_034693345.1. Classification (NCBI taxonomy): domain Eukaryota; kingdom Metazoa; phylum Arthropoda; class Collembola; order Entomobryomorpha; family Entomobryidae; genus Entomobrya; species Entomobrya multifasciata. The sequence goes on along the minus strand of JAQFXM010000077.1, from coordinate 44,156 downwards.
TACAATTTTATTTTGTTGGAAGATAGTTTTTTTATAGAGAAACAATAGCTTAGAATATATAGAGAACAAGTATAGCTTTATAGAGTAATATTCTAAAAAAATAAAAGAATTGAATAGTAATCATCATAGCTCCAAAATAGAGTACTTTTTTTCAAGGGGCGGGGTATTCCCTTTTTGAACATCTATAATATGTTCTATAATAAAAAATAATAAAACATTGAAAATGTACAGCAATAATAGTAAAAAGTATGAGGAATTGTATAGTATGCGGATATGGTATCCTGCATAGCTGATGGTGATGCAGGTAGCGAGCGATGGCAAGGCAGATGCTAAAATAAAAGGATACGGATTTTTTGGCTAACATTTTTATAGATTTTTTTAGGGAATAAATAGGAGAAACATTACATTAAATTGCAACTGGGAATTCCATTTTGTATAGCTTTAATGGTAATTCGCTTGTGGATTTTTTTGGGGAATTATTTTTCTTTAGCAGACAAGGCAGATGGAGAAAACAGACAAAAACAGATAACCTGGCTATATGAATGCAACGCCGATAATAGAATTACGCTATGCGGTGCGGGTACACATTTTAGAATTGAATTGGGAAAAAATGTATTCCTATTTACGTATCTGACAAAATTGTAAGTGAAATGTATTCAGAATTCAGATACAATTCAAGCTATTAAATTATTTTTTGAAGAAGCGTTGGAAATCATATGGAAATTGTAATCCGTATGAAATTTCCAAAGAATATGGAAATCAGAGATGATATGATTGCCAGTTTTTTCCAGAGAATTTGATTTGATTTCCATGTGTGTGTGGATTATAGAATATGGATTTGTTAAAGAAAATAGTAAATGTAGAATTTTTTTGAAGACTGATGGGAGATTTGATTAAGTAAACGAAGTGATGATGTGATAAGATGATGTGCTACAACTACAACTCATGCTCACACACACGTGAAAACAATCACGAAGAATATTGTAAAATATCAAGGTTATATGGATTGGAAAAAGAAATTGCATATTATATTTTTTGTGTTACATGAAAAGCCCATTAAAATTTGAAGGGTGGTGGTGGTATATGGTATTATGGTGTGATGATATCATGTATGATTTTCCACGGAAATATTTTCTTTCCAAATTTTTCCGAATAATAAAGATGGACAGTTTTTTAATGGTTTAATATTGTATAAAAAAGGGAAGATATTTCTCAGATGAAATAAAGAAGAAAAATAGTGGTGGAAACCCTGTCATCTGGACAAAAAAGCTGTTTCATTTGCGCTTTGCTTTTTTTCTGGGAAAAGAAAATTCTTTTGGCGGTCCGCGTCCGGCAATATTGGGATCTCATCTGCACTCAAACAAGTGAAGTGGCTCTGAAGCTTGGAACGCTCTCTGAAGCGCTGCTGATATATTGCTACTTCATTCCAATTCCGGATGCTATCTATGTCAAGTACTTTATCTAGTGGTGGTAGTCGAAAAAAAATCTCACCTCCCCTCACATTACCACCACCAATAATTTTTTTATCTTAAAAATACATACAAATAGAGCACGTTTGACTTAGCAAGGGAATATTTTTTTTGAAAAATAAATTTGATGACATATGAGCCAATACTCTCTGAAAAAAATCTCCGTACTTTCCAAACTGCTCAGTCAGAACAAGTACAAAAAAGGGTTAAAAAAGTGATATATTATTGTGTATGTGGAATGATATGCACCAAGAATTATATATTTTTTCGGGAGGAATAGAATGTTTAAGGTTGAAAATAACCTGTTTCAAAGGGAAAAGGTATCGCGTATGGAATATTGCAATGGTTGAAGAAAAGCAGCGATGGGAAAAGGGAATAGATTTGGATTAGAAATGGAAAAATTGGGAGAAAGAGAAAGCATGCATAATATACAATATACACATACACATAAGCCAGCCACAGAGTGTTATTTTTTAGAAAGGCAGCTTATCTAAACAGGAGAGTAGAAGAGAAGGAAAAAAAATATTTTGAATCGCAGAAAGAAAAGTGGTGTAAAAGAAGTGGAAAAAAAGAGAAAGTGGCACATGAAATATCGCTTACTTCTTCTCTGAGAGATGAGCACATGTATACATGAGAGTGAGAGAGAAGAGTACCCAAAAAAATGTATATGCACAGATGAGAGAACAATATATGCAGAAATACATGGTTTATGTAACAAAGACTAACGACATTCTAGAGGACAAGTATATATAAATATGTGAGTGTACTCTACTGAGAAAGAAGAAAGCGCAACAGAAAGAAATCTCTGTTCTGAAAAGAGAATAAATGCATATTTGTGTGTGAGTGTTAGGCCTTCTTACCTATTTACTTTTTTTGGGTAGTATAAAAAATGCAATGACAATTGTTACATTTTATACACAGCGAAAGTAACATATGTAAGTAAAAACTTTTAGCTGTAAGTAAAAAGGTTTCATATTTCTTCATAGTAATAACTTTCACAAGAGTACACTCACAATCTGTACTACACTTTTATTTTTGAGGAGAAAAATAGAGCTGCTAAATATTGTTTTGCGCATTTATCTATGCTATACTCCACTATGACTTTGTGTATAACATTTTGTAAGAAAAGGTAAAAAAGAGATCAAGAAAACAGATATTTTTGGCGGTAACTCTTCTTCTTCTTTTTTGTGATTTTTTTTCTCCAGAATTGAACATTTTATCTTTCTCAATTCTCTCTGAGAAGAGTAGAGAGATACTTTGATGGTGAAATGTTGGAAAAAGACAAGTCAGTAGAATGAAATGCATGAATGTATCAGCAAAAAAAACGATATAGAAAGCGATTGGATGGAAAAAAAGAAGAAAAAAACACTGTCTATATTTATTTTTCTACAGAGAAAGCTTTTGTTTTGGTTTCTTCTTCTTTCATTTAGTAAATATCTTATTGAAATGCTAGTGTATTTTTTTGTTTCGGATATTCCCAAAACTTTATTAGAAGCTTCGTTTTCTTCTAAGCATGATTGCCTTGGAATGAAAATATCCCTGAAAAAAACGCTTTCACTTGGGTTTTTTTATCAAGGTGTGGGAGGATAAAAGTGGTGTGTGCACATGTCTATCAAAATTACCTTTTGTGTATGTCATGTATACAGACAGATTATCGGTTAAAAGTGATGGAGATGAGGATGGAGATGCAAAGGGAATTTTTTTGGTATGCATTGCAAAAGAAATCGACAACTTGTGTATTTTTTTATTCAATGTTCTACCACACTGCATAACATACCCTGTTGTAGTGAAGTGATGTAAAAACACGCTTTCATTCTCTTTTTTTTCTCGCTTACATTCATGAATGATTCATACATTTTTATTTCTTTTCTCTTGTGTACTGGAGGCAGTCACAAAGAAATTATTATCATCTGTCTTTCTTTTTTTGTACACATGTGTAGGTGGTGATGATGATGATGATGGGATACGACGTGAATATGATGTGATGTTATGCATCTTGAGCTTTTTTTCTAAATGTCAAGGAATTTCTACTTTAAATAATTTTTACACGAATAAATACTTTATGATGATTTGTGCACTGATTGGAATGAAGAAGGGAAAAAAGTAGAAATTTCTTAAAACAAAGTTTATAATTTTATGCATGGTATTCTCCACAAGTATCCAAAAAATAAATTTATATTTCTTCTCATTATAATGTGAAGTATATCATGGCTTTATATCTTTAATTTTTTTTGTTCTTATGAAAAAAGTTTTTGCAAATATGGAAAGAATTTCGGCTTGGCATTACATTACAAGCTTTTTTTTCTGCGGAGATATGGAAGGGGAAAAAGGGAAGAACAAGTTTTGCTTGTCTTTTTTCTTGTGTTTTGCATACTAGATGATATCACGAGAACAAAAAAGGTATTATGTTCGCAAGACTAGAAATTTGACAAGAATCGATCCTGTTCACGAGCATGCCACATGCCATGATGCCTTTTTTATACAAAAAATATGTATAGTATGGATGAGTAGACTAGTAGAGATATGATACTAACTACAACGACGTGCGTGCCTCTATACTAAACTTAATGACAATTCTTCATCATCTATCATATGGCTGCGACTGTACTCTCAAAAAAAATTACTCAAAAAATACCTATGAGAAAAAAATGTCTTATTTTTTTGCAAAGTGAAGGAAAAACAAAGTAGATCTACTCAACTCTACCTAACCAAAACCCCATGTTACCATTTTATAACGACAAGCTCGACAGGAGTCATTCCGGTTGTCATTCTACAAGGATAACAGTAAAAGGAACCTCCCTTTCAATAAAATTTACTTTTTTTCATTCCAATTTTCTGTCATGAGTTTGCCATGAAATGCCACTTATGTAGTAAAAAATATATAGGTAATTTTTTCATGTCATTAGCATCACAGGAAAAAATCTTTTTAAGAATTCAAATTTTTACGAAAAGTTCCCGGAAATTTGTATGTCATTTAAAGTAGCCAAGCTATTTGCAAATTGATGTAAAATTAGTCTCCAATTTTTATTTCATTTCCTATTTACTTTCAGCATATCGGTCACACATGAAAAGGATACATACATCAAAAAATTTCCTCTGCCTTTCTGGTGACCTTTTCCATTTCCTTTTGAGTGTATGTACTAATATGCCACTAAACTTTGTTAAAATGTGGTAGCAGCACACATAAATCTTATACATTTTCTCTCTTTTGCTTCTCCTGCTCAGGCTTGCTGATGATGATTACAGAAAATTTTGTGCCGGATACGCAAAAGCTGTCCCAAAACGGATGTTGCCTTCGGAGAGCATTCCATCTCGTCACTGTTGAGTTGAGTGGCAAATGTACAAGCAACAGCTGCTGTTTCAGCATCCTTATCATGATCATCATCATCAGAAATTCTCGTCGTCGTCGGCTCCTTTTCTCTTTGGAAAAAAGGAACCTTTCTCTCGAGTATTTCATATGCAAAAGGACAAAAACAAGGAGGAGAAAAACATCCATGTATATTGACACGATTCCCTCGTACTAAGAAAGGTGTAATATGGGCTGTTGTAGACTAACCGTCCCAGAAACATTTTCCTTCACCGCCACCACCACCACCACCACCACCACCCGTTGTTGTGCTGCTGTATATGTGACAATCTAGATTCAATAAAACTTCCTTCCTATTTTCTCCTATCAGCATCGCATATATTTAGTATTATGTATAAAACATACACAGTTTTACTACGTGAGTGAGAGAGCGAGAGTGTGTGTGTGAAACTGGGTGTGCCCATGAGCCATCTTGCTCTTTAGTTTACTTCCCAGCCAAGCCAAGCCATGCCATTTCCTATTTTTTTGCCTACTCGACTTGGTTGCTCTGGTCTACTAAGCACATTTTCTAACAGGATCTTTCATTTTCTTTTTTTTCCTTCTGGCCTGGCCTCACTCAGCTTCTACACCATTAGAGCGTAAATATTGTGTAATTTTTGGTGGTGTGAGTTTGGAAAGATGTACTACATCACCACCAACAAAAAGACAGGCTATAATACAATTTTCAACTTGAACGAATCACACAGCCGATCGACCGACCAAAACCAAAACAAAAAATGTGCAGTGGCATGGCAATGAACACAACTATTACAAGTTTTCAATGTCCAGTTTCGATGGAAACAAATTAAAGCTTTATTACAACAAAAATTCGCTGCAATTTTTTATGTAAAGTGGGTGGACATATTACGGGTACTCAGGACTCATATAACTGGTAATGCTATTGGAACATGTGATCTTGATAGCTTAAAAAATCATATAAAATGGAACCTCGTACTATACACTTGGTTAACTTCTATACGCCACGTGGAAATATTTTTAAAATGAAGTTATCTCTTCACATAATATTCATAATTTTTTAGGTAGTGGAAATGTGATGAAAAAAATGCTGTGTGGTAAGAAGATGGCTATGATTTAAGTAAACCATATATTTTTTTTTGGTGCTGAAGGGAATCTAAAGAAATGAGTTTTCTTTACTGTCAAACACCATGAAAGAAAAAAGTACTGAGAACATTATGAAATGTAGGGGAAAAAGAAGGTAAGACGAAAAAGTTGAAACGTAACAACTTTTTTTTGAAGAATAACGATAAAAATGAAACCACTGTCAACTCTCTCTCTCTCTCTTTGACTGAATGAATGAGTTGAAAGAGTATGATGATGGCTTGCCCTATCAAAAGAGTAAAAAGTTGAAAAAAAACTTTTTTTATAGTAAAGGATAAGTAAATCATCAACCGTGATGACTTGAACCAAAAAAAGGAAGAAGAAAAGTTATAAGAGACTACCTAAATGAAATGGAAATACTTGTCTTGTTCAACTTCTTGAAGTGGGAGTTGCATAGGCATAAAATATTTCCACTAGTTTACTCCCATTTTTGCCGAGTAAATTATAAATGGTAAAAATGGGAACCTTGAGAACGAAAAAAAGTTAATATAAAAAATATATAAGTATGTGTGTAAAGCTGCAGTTTAATATGAAAAATGAAATATGAATGTATACACATTTAAGTACGTACTCATGATCATGATCATGGTGATGGCATGCAAAATAAATGACAAAAGTAAAAAGTTAGGTGAAAAATTGTAAATATGTGGTAAATGCATAGGTCTGTGTATTCAGAGACGAATGTATTTTATGAAAGGCTTGTGCCTGTTTGCGCTTCTAATGATAATTTTTGTTTTGTCGGTTGGGTCGGGTCGGCTGGGAAAATGAAAAGTAGAGATTTTGGTGTTTATGTTTGTTGTGATGTTTGTGTGTAAAGCAGGTATGTGTACTCTCACTCTGCCGCTGTTGCATGATTGTGGTTTTACTTGTAAATACCTCTGGGAGCCACAAAATTTAATATGGATACTATATTCCATTTAATACTAAACGCACTTAGCTATTTTGTAACACTGTTCAGTATAATAATAATAATGGTGTGCTGACTTGAGTCGAGTGAGAGTAACAACAACGGAATAGGATCAGCATGTATACTTTTTGCACACACCTGCAGCTTATAAAATGGGATAACCAAAATCACAAGACAAAAACATCAACACTTGCTCCATAAATTCAAGAAAATAAGGATGATTCCCTTGTGAGCGGATTGAGAATTAGGAAAACGAAAAAGGAAGCTCGTGTTTTGTTTTTCAAAGTGAAAGTAATAGCGAGTGTCTCAAGGATACTGTACATGCATAATATTTTGTATTTATATAACACATGATTATTATAATGCTTTAGCTAATCGTCATGATAAATAGTGGGATGAGGCACTCATGTGAACTCACTCCATACATTATGTAAAATTTTTGATGTGAATGTGTATGGAAACACTCAACCAAACCAAAAATGTCCTTTTCATTAGGATGATGATAAAAAGATGATATATGATATGTGGGCGTGTATGGAGTTCAAGAGAAAGGTAGAAATAAAGAGTGAAGTATCTCTTCACTTCTATAAATTATTATACATCAAATAATATTTCATATGGTACAAAGTTATAGTGTATTAAACATAGCAGCATATATATATATGCATTTAGCAGTAGTACATATAGGTACATATGCAACACGTGCAACCAAACCAAGCCAAACCACTGCCATGCCAGTGTCCCAGATATTGTCATTATAATATCGACATGGGCAACATTTAACTGTCATGGAATTAGGTGATGATGATGGCATGGCGGTGTGTCTGGCCTGGCCAGGGCTGCAATGGCATGGCATAATAGCTATGTATTTTACTCTATACACATATGTGACATCCTCCGACAACGATTCGGAGAAACAAGAGGATTAATGAAAATTTGTGGTATGGTTGAGTAGAGATTGTTGGACGAGACCATACCACCACCGCCATCATCACCCTAAAAACAAAAACTCATTATAGTAGTTTGACTGTATGGCTGTTTTTTTTGAGCAGGAAAATGAGTAAAATTAAAGCTCATCAAAAAGAGCACGTCAACTTGTTACCTTATTTTGGATGGATTTTCGCTCTCTCTTTCTCTGATCTGAGCAAAGAGAGAGATAATCATTGACATAAACAGAGGGAGAAAAAAAAGTTTACAGAAAGTAACAGGCGAGGACACAATTCACGCCACTTGGGAAATTACAAAAGCTATTCGTTCTCTAGTAACTACACAAACAAGTATACTATACTATATGAGCGTATCTCTCTTAATAACTAAACAAAAGCATTATTTCACACTGACAATTTTCAAAGTGAACTGGAACGTGTTTATGTTCAAAAAACTGAAAATATTTCTCTTTGTTTCCCTATTTTGTGTTGGGAAAAACGATGTGTGACACCTTGTCTGTCAAAAAAATAAACTAGTCACGTGAACTAAAATACAAAATTTGTAGAGTTTGTAATGTTAATTTTTTATATAAGCAAAGTATTGTGTCAAGTCTACTAAAAAACGATTGACTGGCTTGCCTGAATAATGCATTAGTATTTATTTATTTTTTAACTCATGCATACGTAGTATCTTGTGTGACGTGACAAAATCTTATCGGTTGAAAAAAATCTTACTTGCTTGGTCAGTGAAGCATGTAGTTTATTTATTTTCTTTAGAAAACCGTGACGGTTTTTTTCAGGGTTGCCAAAAAATATGGATATATTTTTTTATCTAAATGCTAAATACACATTGCACCATGTTGATAAACGTGACAAGCCAACCAAGTTTTGACGGGTGATGTGTGATAAGCTTATATAAAAATTCAAGTGCATGCATCATCATCACAAATCGATAAATCATAACAATAAAAATGGAATAATAAAACGGTACAACAAGTTCATTTGCTTATGTGAAATGTCATAAAAGTGATAGATAGACAAGGTCTTAACTAGGTTATTTTTATCCAATAAAAAAATTATGTCAAGTCACTAGCAAAACTGGATAACATTTAAATGTTATTATTAATAATGACATAGTTAAACTTATATACAGTTGTAGTTATGTGCTCAAGAATAAAATATTAGCTTAAAAAATGCATAACATGTTTTATGGACATAACATGCTTTCAAGTTTGTTTTAATGCTTTTAATACTAATTAAGTTAAAAGAGGAAGAAAAAAGCCAACTTTAAACATTTTTATGTAAGATGGGTCCATAATTTGATTCAATCTCTTACGCAAGACTTTGCATAACCTTTACCCGAAAAATAAGTCAATTATGAAAAATAATTGAAAGAAAAAAGAGCAGAACGACGACTTACGTACATCGGAGGTGGTTCTTAATTGGCAGATTTTTTTTCTGGGAAGAGAATAAAGCACACTTCCTGCATCGCAATTTCTCTTTGTAACAACCAACCACACACAAATTACACATGCTACACCGCCGCTTATTCCATTAAAATAGGAAAAAAGCGTGCAAAAATATACCTCCACTATCGCCATCGCTACCACCACCACGTCCAAAAAACGTACGTATTTTATTACTACCCATTCCCATACCAGCTCATTGTGTAAAGTAATCATCCAGCAAAGTAAATTTCAGTTCTAGGTGAATTTTTTTCTTCCCCTCCCCCTTCTCCTCTAACTTGATTTCCGTTCAAGCGAAAAATTGAGAGGAAAAGGTAAGAAAAGCATCCAAGGCAGTATATATTCTGCGGTGGTAGCAATAATGTCACATGCATAATAATAATGGCTACGATGGCAATGGCAGCAGCCGCCATTGCTGCCATACTGAATGAAAACGACATAAAAAAAGTTTTCTAATAACCATGAATGCATCAGCGCACACACCTTTTACAATTTCCACTAGACCCACACCCGAAGCAAGAACAAAAAAAATTTTCCTCTTATGAATTTTAAATACCAAAGTTTACATGTTAAATTTTTTGTTGGAGATAGCAGGTCAAAAGACTTTTTTTTTCCTCCCAAAAAAATTGGAAAGATAAGATACTAATCACCAAAAAATAACTAATAATTAAATTTTATTCTATGGAAGCTTCTTCCTCTTTAATTTTCCAAAAGCAATTATCCTAAATCTACCATTCAATCGAGTGAGCAGAATTACAATGTCAATTTTTTTTACCTTGCCTTGCTTCCTTAATGAATTAAAATGACGTGACAGGACAGCTATTACATTTTTTGTTATCAGACATATTGTACATGTATAGAAAAAAAACAAGCTGTTTGCCTATATGTATTTCTAGTTGACTTTCTAGTAATTTAATGCACTGCCGCACGATATCTCCCTCGTTTTATTCCCAAACTAGCATGTATAATATTCATTTTCTGTGTATTTTGCCCATCATCCTTTTACAGAAAAAAAACTTTTAGACACATTTCTCATTAAGCTACTTTCTTTCATGCATATTCATAAGTAAAACTATTCGGGAAATAATATAGAAGCATTGAAGAGGGCATGCCCGCCACAAAATATTTTTTTTTCTTTGCTGACTTGACTGACTAGAGATCTCATCAAAATAAAAGGGAACACTGAGCACGTGTGTATGTTTTTCTGCATTTTCTCTGTATTATTTTTTTGTGGGAAAGGAAAGTATAACGAGTTGGGTATGGTGTATGCGATGAGCAAAAAAAATAAAACGTAGGCGAAAGCTAAAAGCCAATATTCATTCATGTGTAGTGTTGTAGCAGCGGCATAGCAGTGGGATATATAATCATGATTCATGAATCATGAAACATGCCATTTGAGAAGTGGAATGTACAAATTAAATGTGCCTTTATATCTTTGTATTTATATATCTCTGTGTATTATTAAAGGTTATGTTATAGTTTTAGGGTTATTTTTTTGTGGTGGTACCTAAAAAATGTAAAAACTAGATTTTTTCGCTTTTGAACAACTAGAATTGCTATGCTAAACCATAAACACTACTTACTTCCTATGGGCTTTAAGTATGGTATGTAGACTTTTTTTGCATTACAATGATTATTTTGTTTTTATTTTGCAAAAAAATACTTCGTTTTGGTTATTTTGGTAATGTGCTGTGGTTTAGTTTGGTCTCTGGTGGCATTTTTTTGTATTTCACCTTATTTTTTTTTGCAAAAGTCAGCTAGTGCGAAAAAAAACAAAATGAGAATATGCTCTTTATTAGGAGACTCTGGGTCGAATAAGGGTGTCTTCCTTTTTGAGCCTTTTACACATGTTGTGTGAGCATTAATCAATTACCATGTTTACGGATGACTTCATTTGCTCATTAGAGACTTTCAGGCTGACAAGCAAGACAAGACAATACAGCAGCGTTGTAATCATTCGTTTACTTTCCATGTAACCCTTTGAAATGACTTTTGGACCCAAAATAAAAAAAACTTTTTCGCTGTTTTTACTTTACACACAAATAAATTTGAATTGGTCCTCTTTAAAATATGCTAACTGTTCTACTAACTGTAATGTTCCAACATAAACAGTACCTTTTAGCTTTCTACTCACATAATAAAACGATTCCACTCACTAATTTCCTCTCTCTTTCTACGCTTGGAGCTTGTATTAAAATTCACTTTAAGTTTTTTTAACGTTTCTGCATAACCCCCCATTCGCATTCTAGTTAATTTCTGCGTGTTCTGGTCTTCTGTGTACTTTTTTTAATGCAAATGAGTTCATCAGAACTGCAAACCAGGCCAGCAAACTCATCTCTGAGTATTATAGGTATATACACACGTTATGGGAATATATGGGAAATGGTCTGTTTTATTAAAGGGCTTTAATGCTCCTGCTTTTAATACAAGTTTGATACACTACAAAAAAAATTCCATCACCACAATTTTAGTTTAGTAAAAGAGAATTCTAGCTCTTAGTCTCATTCAGTTCACTATAATGAACAGAGTATTTTAGGTAGCGAAAAAAGAAGAGAAAGAGAGATGGAAAGGGCACATAAAAATAAAGTGGTAATTCACTATCATCAAGTACACTTTACTACATTGCGATACGTAATGTTATGATGGCATATATAGCTGCCTTAGGAACAACTCCACCGCTGCTGCGGATCACCATTAGCTTTTAAAGGTATTTTTTCCTGCTGCAGACATGCATACAAATTTAGTTTTTTTTCAAACAAGGCAGTATAAGAGTGCAGATAGTGTTCAACATCATATTTTTGACTACTGTCCACCATTCTAACCAGTTTTGTCCACCTACTTATATTTTGGAATTACTTAAGACAATGTTGGGCCCAAAAGCACAGAACAATTTATTTCCTACAGCAAAATATAACAATTTAAAGTTATAGTAATTAGTAGAAAATGAATAAATTTATTGTTTGAATCATTCCAATATATCTTCAAGTGGAATGCCGTGTAAAAGCTCATAAATTTTAAGAGTTCCTACGACACTTATTCAAGATAAGTAATTACACATATTAGAAAAGTAGTTTGGCAATATGTATATTTTTTTATTCTCCTTCCTTCCTTCCTTCCTGTTTATGTAAGCATGTATTATACAAGTGACAATTTACAAAGGGACAGAGTACGAGTACCCATGAATATTATATAGGTTTTTAAGGAAAGATCGAGAGAGAAAACAGCAATTACTAGCTCTCAAGCTTCACCACTTCCCAGCATCAAGGTGACGGGTAAAAAAAGAAAGGAATCAAGTCAATGAAATTACCATTGGGAATAGGGAACTAACATGTAGACACATCCACACACATCCAAAATACTCTGACTCAGTTTTTTTCTCTCTACAGAGCAAAGGCGCACTTTCAACAAGAAAACTCGCCATTTTTTATTCACACTCCTTTTCTCACTCCTTTCCTTCCTCCTCTTCTTTTCTGACCCGTGTATGTGTAAAGTGAATGCTAACACGTTAAATGGAAGAGGAGGAAAGCATACAAAAATACCAAAAAGGGAGAAAAAATACTACCTAAAAAAAGGACCTCTACAATATATATATATATCCTATATCAAAATATAAATATGCTTACTACCAACTTACCAAACCAAACCAGACCACCTTTCCTTCCAAAAAAAGTGGAAGAAAACTCATCACATGCCTTTCTCTCTCTTTCTCAATGCATAACTGTCCTAAATGCTGCATGCTAGTTTTGTAATATAAAAGGGAATCCATGGCATGATGGCCTTCTGCTTTCTCTCTCTCAACTCAACACGCTGAGAGCTCTCTCTCACATCGCTTTGCAGCGTACACCCTTTTTATTCTGTGTTTCCTGAGTTGTGTGCCTGGTGTGTATTTTTTTGCCCCATGTGCACGTCGTCTGTGTGTGCTCCTATCCAACAAAGAGCCCCTTTACAATTTCCTTCATGTGCTAAAACTTCATGTGCAAGTATCATTCCATCCAGTCGTTTTTTATGGTACGCAGAATCAAACTACTCGCTCACCGCTTTCTCTCATATCATCAGTAAAGATGAAGTAAAAAAAGAACATACCAAGCTTGTCTATATACCTTTGGAAATGGAAATCCAAATAGTTTCTGGTGATTTTTACGGGTATATCAGCCATACCCGGGTATACCCGTATTTTTTTCTTAAGGAGAAAACCATGTATGTATGATGGCATGGCCTTTTTCTTGAAAATCCCGTTGTGGGCCCGTTTTCTTCAGTAATCCTTTACTTTAGTAGCCACTTTTTTATCCTTTTTTCCACCTTCATCTTTTTAACAGCAAAAAAACTAGAAGCCTTCTTGCTTTGCTGAGACCACTACAACTACTTCTGTTGCTGATCTAAGCAGTGGTGGCGGCGGTAGAACTGTCTTTTTTTTTCTTTTGCTCTACTCTACTCTCTTGTGACCTGGCTCAAATCCTTCACGTAGGAGGATAACTTATGTCTCCATCTTTATTTTCAAAATGTACACATTGTATGTACACAGAGAGAGAGAAAAAAAAGAAGAGAAAATAGGAATAAGATTTTTATCGTCTTTATTCCTGACTTACAGAAATACAGAGAAGAAAAATATTTGGATCGTTTACTTTTCTACTTGTGTAAATCCTTCAGTATGTAAACTTCATTTATTGTACAACAGTAGTAGTAGCAGCACCAATAATCGTTTGTAAAAAAACGTACAACTCTAAAAATGCCATCTTGTTATAATCATTCTTTTATGGTACCTTTTCTTGCAAAATGAGCAATTATGCTATCCTGAAAAAAAGATTACTTAAAAAATCTATCGATGGAGAAAAAAAAAGAAAGTAAAATGAAATGGATAAGTAATTTAACCTTGTATTATACGATAACTACTACAAAAATAACGATTGTGTTTTTTACTAAGCTTGAGAAGAATTCTAAAGTTTTGATTATTCCGAAATAGAAATATAGTTGGAAATGTGGTTCTTCATTCATTCATATATATTTTTTGGACATGGGCCTGCATCACATCCAAAAAGTTATTTTTTATGCTTAACTTGAAAATTGGATCATAGCAGATCACATCGACATCACATCATTCCTAATAACCCATTCTTTTATTTTTGTGTATACATTGGATATATATACGCTTATGTAAGCCATCTTACTACTGCTTATTCATCTTATCATGATAAAGCAAATCATGATGATAATGCTGATGGAAAAATATCTATTTTGTCTGCATGTACGCAGTAGCCTTCCATCCATCCACTATTATTATTTTTATACAAGCAGTAAACAGTATAAAGTTTTCCGATAGCGATCAGCCGATCCAGACCTGACTTTTTTTTCTGGTACCTCTTCTAACAATATTATATTTACTTACATTTCCCAGTTCCGCCGGATTCCAAGAAAATAATGCTTGCACAGCAAGTAAATGTTTGAGAAAGAAAAACTGGACAAAGCACCAACAACCAAAAAAAAGAAGATTGAGCAGAGATCGGATCAGCTCATATGAGACATGTCTTGGTACTATCTAATGTGTAAACTATTATTATTACTATGTGAACAGTAAAAAGCCTAAAAAATACTCAATAAATATAGTACATCGGCAACCGCGGCATCATCATCATCGGTCGGTATGCATTTGATAAAAAAGGTTGGTTTATTTTGATGAAAACGATGACCATTCAAGAAAAAAAAATGTTCTAAGACCGCAAAACACCATTTCTTCCCACAAAGTCGTTTCACAACTCTTTCTTCTTTTTTTCTAGATCATCATTCTTTACAGTACAGCAGCATCTCTCCATGAAAAACTTTTACCTTTGGAGTCTCCTTCCACTTATTTTTTTCTCCTCCTTTCACTTCTACTCTCAACTTCAACGACAAGCGTGTAGAAAAAAGGAGACGGACAGACAAAGAATATTTTTTTATCATGATCATCTTCTTGAGATGGTACTACACTCAACTAGCATTCAAGTTGAACGTGAATCGTGGACAACACACAACACAATGCATCTTTCCTCCGAACCCATTATATAAAAAAATGTTTTAACAAAAGCTGCCATATACACACATATATTTTTTACTGTGCCATACTAACCCTTTTTATTATATTTATCTTCCATTTTCCAAACATCAACAAAAGCCTGTTTAGATTTTCATATTGAACATGTGAACACTTTTTTGCAAGAAAAAAAGTCAGCAAGGTCACAGTCATCGCCACACCACCTCTCTGCCATATTTTTTCTGAGAATGTAACGTGGGCAGTTTTTTTGCACGATATTGGCTCGTACTATATATTTTTTCTGCATAAACGGTTTTCCATCCTTTTTAGCTTGCTTTTTAGCAACTCCACATGGGGTACATTTTTTCTATGGATTTTCTGTGGTGATCGGCGGATGAGTTGAGTGATTATACTTTCTCACTATCACAATTTTTTTTCGACTGATGAACAATGAAAGCTGTACCCTATATTTCTCCTTGAATGTTTACTCTACTTATCCACATGATAGATAGACAAAAGAAAATAAGAGTTTTTGATCGACATCGACGATGTGTGATGCATGGATAGCTATACATCGATGTAATATCATATCAACCACTGCTGCCATTTCAATTTCCAACGATGACAATACTATATTGACATTGACAGTGCATTTAGTCGACAATTTATTTTTTAAAGGAATCAAGAAATTTCCTATTTTTAGCTGCTATACAGTCATATCCTGTTCATATTCATGACAACATTGCAGTCTTAGATTTCTAGAGAAAAGCCTAAAGTGCAGATATTTCATACCGAGAAATTTTCCTAGTTTTCTGCGCAAAACACTAAAATGATTACTGTAAGTGCACCAATGTACATATATTTTTTTCCTTTTGTCTTTGTGCATTATTCTGTGCTAAAAATAAGTGAATACTGAACTGTATGCTCATTCAGATAATTGTCTTTTTACTTTCTTTGATTATTATTAAAGTGGAAATACATTTGACTACATTGTCTGTATGATTTTCATCCAAAAATTTATTTGAAACAATATCCTAGAAGAAAATCACAAACTCGCGCAAATTATTATAATAGTCAGAGAGATCAAAGAGCAAAAAAATCAAAGAAAAGCCAAAGTACAAGGAGAAAACTTTTTAGTGCAATCTCATCGAAAGATTAGTTGGTTAAGTCCTCTGGTATTTATAGCCCTCACACTTGAAATAACAAGGTAATACCCCTCCACATTAACGATATTGCTTTACTTTGTTAATCCTTTGTTTATACTACAACAAGTATATTCACTAAAGGGAAATTTAACATAGCAAAATAATATCTGATGAACATACCCCCACAGATAGAACAGTAGTGACCACAACAATATATACCAGAAACCAACCGCCTTGAAAATGCATCAGAGTATTTATCTCTTTCATTAAATTCTGAATAATAAAATAAGCCGTTTTTCTGCTCCTTTTTATGCTTTTTGTCTGCAAAAAGGGAAAACCCCATTCCCAAGAAAAACCAACACCGTACATAGCACGCTATGTACACTTCTTGACATTTCATTGCAAAAATAAAACGACAACAGCTGCAGAAAAAAACCTGGGACAGTTTTCCTTTGCAAAAAAAATATGGGCGTAATAAGTGTTAATACTCCTTTTTAAATAAATTACTGCCTCTGTAAAAAAAACTCATATAATTGGGTGGCTTAATAAAAGTCTCCACTAAATCTAATCTGGAGTTTTTACACAGTAAGTGGTGGAGCGAGAGTAACACATGGTGTGTGAGTGAGAATGAACCAATTTTTCCTAATTACATTTAATGAGCCCCCATTTAATAACCTTTTTTTCCTTTCATACCTACAAATCAAACTATCCATAAAGTTTTATGAACCCTGGCATGCCTCTGAGTGATAATTATAATTATTATGATTTTTTTTCTGTGACACATGTTTATTAAGTCGTGAAAATAATGAATGTATATATACCTAGTTAACTAGACTATTTTACACTTACACTGGGCAATATTATACTCAAGTCCAAGAGGGAGAGTGCCAGTTTTTTCTGCAATAAGCTATTTAAACCGTTTTACCATTTACGACTAGCATACTAACGTAGGCAATAACACAAAAAATATCCCAATGGATTCTAAAAGAGAGAAAAAACTCCTTTTTTATTTTTGCTCAGTCAAGCTCACAAGCTCAGCAGAGAGAGAGAGAAAGCGAGTAAACAAGGCACTTTCACACCTTCCAGCAGCTCTCTTGAGAATACGATAAAAAGTCTAGGGATAAATTTTTCAGACTTACATACAAGCAAGATATACATATTTTTTCTGGAATGAAGAAGTTAGCAAGGGAGAGAAGCATAACAGGTCAGGTAATTCTCAACACTCAGCACATTGTAAAATGTCGTCGTCGTCTTCGTAGGCACATTTTTTTACAAGAGAAAAAAGTCTCCGTATATCTGTGTATGTGTACCAGTGTGACATTGTGCAACTTTATCTGTAACAGATGTGAGGAATTGCATTACCTTGACTTGACTTAGTTGAGTATCTATCTACCCTTCTCTTTAGAAAGAATAAAAACGTGCATTCAATCCCGCTAACTGCACAATTCCCTGGAGAGTTTCACAGAAAGATGTGATGCGACTCGTCGACTAAAAGAGAAGGAAAAATTATCCATTGCAAAATAGTCCTTTTTTCATATAAACTTGTTCCTTATTTGTTTACCTGTATAGTATAACATGAAGAAAAGGATAATAATGAGCCCAAGACTTTATATATTCGTTTGAAAATAAAACCTATTCTTTTAAAAATCTTGTGGATATATATCCATTATTCTAAGTTGTTCGTCTATTTAAACTCAAACTTAACAATGAAAGGCGAACTTCCTTTTTTCCCTTGATAAAAAAGGTAATATTACACCTTCCTTTATTTTAAAACAGACTCTCTCTCTGAGAATCCATCCGCATCCGCCAACTTTTTTTATTATTTCTCAAGTCTATTCACGTTTCCTCTATTTTCTTATTATTTGCCAATGGCAAAAAGCTGGTGCACATATTAGACTATTATTATTATCCCTTTTTTCCCCTAAATCGGTGATTCTTTTTTTTTGTGGAAGTCTCAAGTACAAAATTTCCCTCCAGCATAGAATCAAGTGTAATATGTACTTGGACAGTATAATGGTCTTGTAATGTATACTTTTCTCGGGTCTTATCATTATACTTTTCTAACTATGTATATTCATAGGTATGTCCTTGCATTTATTTAAGAAAAAGTGTAAATATTGATTTGTTTGTCGTTATCATTTCTTTTTCGATGGCCTTAACTTTTCTTTACATTTGCCATATTTTATGTGTCCACCTGAATTTTAATGTTTGTAGATTATCAACATGAAAAATGTATCTATGATAATTTCAATCCTTATTGAAAAAGTTTTGGGAAATCGAACAATATTAATTTTCATTGTTGACTTTGTCTAGTGATTGATAGTCAATGCGATGCGATACCCAGGAAAATGTACATAATG
This sequence comes from Entomobrya multifasciata, assembly GCA_034693345.1. Lineage (NCBI taxonomy): Eukaryota > Metazoa > Arthropoda > Collembola > Entomobryomorpha > Entomobryidae > Entomobrya > Entomobrya multifasciata. Next base: position 25,414 of record JAQFXM010000077.1, on the reverse strand, counting down.
CACTCATGCAAAAGATAAACTCATGACGTGCTGACTTGACTTGACTGCATATGGCTATTGTTATAAAAAACAGCTTAGCGTTTTTTTATTCGTCGTGAATATATCCGTCTCCACGTGAGATCCCAGCCTTGACACAAAAATAAGCATTTCATTGACTAGATAAAAAAGGTAGCAAGTTCACAAGAAATTCATTACATTTTCAGTTCAACTCACTCAAGCTGATACACAATTTTTTGTGTAAATAGACACATTACATATGCTTTTTAAGTATATATGGTTTTTATGCAACGAACAAATGGGGTGTATACACAATTATTTTTTCATATGCGTTGTTGCAGGGTCAAAAACGGGAAAATCCCAATAAAAATAGTTGGAAAGGAAATTGAAAGGAGAAGAAAAAAGCATATATATTTTTTATTCAATGGAAACTGCAAGATGAGCAGTATCGTATCACCGGCATCACCACCACCGGAAAGATATAATATACTATCATGCTGGCTGACTGAAGAAAAATAAGTATTCTGAGAAAGGCACATTTTAAGCAGATTATAAAAAATGGGCAACTTTCTTTTTTCCTGGATTGTATTTTGTGGCCAAGATTTAATCTATGATCTTATTTCAAAGTCAAAAGCCGAGTCTCCTTCTTCCTTCCTGATTTTTTTTCCCTTGGAAAGATTTTACAAAAGTGTGCAGTGACTTGTATTTTTCTTGGTATTTTTTTGCAGAAAATACAAAAAACGTTACATAATCCATTTGACATTACATAATAAATAGATAGGGTGTTTTCCCCAAAGAAAACCAATTTACCAATGTACCAGTCATTATCGTAAGTGAAGCACAAATAAAACGTTTTTCTGATGAGCTGTCTTGTTTGTCAACTTGTATTACTTTTTTTTCTGTCTCGGTTTTCCCCAAAACAAAACCAGTCCATCTGGTGTGGTACACACTTCTTTTGTTTTTTTACCCCCATCAAATGAATATAATGAAACATGTGTATATCTATTTTTATTATCTATCGTTTATTCTAATGGTAAACTAGGGACAAAAACAGTTTAGCACACAAAATAATTTTTTTTCAACATTGTATTCCCTATCATATCACTATTTTATCTACACTGCCTGTGGTGTAGAGTAGATATTTGTCGTTCTCGTCATTTCAAAAGCATTTATATTCCACCATATGATGTGTTATGTAGCTAAATAGGCTAAAGATAAAGATTAATATCGATTGCTCTGTTATAACACACAAGTACACACACAAAGTTTACCCTAAAAAACAAACTATACATAACGATAACCAGAAAAAGTTTTTTTTCAGTGATAGCGACAATGATAATGATTACTGTGCACTATTAGTACGAAAAAAAAGAAGAAATGATGGCGATTCCATGTGTCGTATGAAACGAGTGAGTTCTTTCACCATATCTACTTGACTACTTTGTGTAATAAAAATAATATGCTGTCATTTTCACATAACAAGTGGGAGTATAAACATAACGTAGCATACAGAAGAGAAAGAGAGCCATTCTCTCCATTTTTATAGGTGAATAGAATGACAAAATCCACCACACTGGCTTTTCAAACTGGTTCTCTTGCTTTATAGCAATGTATTCAAAATGGAAGATACATATGGAAAAAATGGAATGACATAACCATATTTTTATGAGTGTGTACGTTTATCTGTGTGAGAAGAGTACATATGCTAGTTCGGCTTATTTTATGATTTTATGGTGTATACACAATTTTTTTCGGTGTGCCAATATTCCAAGCACTTTTTTACCAACTAAAAAATCCATCAATTTATGTGTTGGGCCCCACATGCATATCTTTCTCTTGGGAGAATACTTCAAAAAAATATAGAGCTGAGCTAGAGTACAGACAGAAGAAAAAAAGAGACAAAAATTGTCACTTTCTTTTATTTTCCTACTTTTCTCTGATAAATATAGTTGCACGTATAGATATTGTGTAGGAATGTTACGCAATATATAATTGTATAGCTATGTTTTTACTTTGTTTGATTCATATCAACAGAGATAGGCTAGTGGAATGAAACGATAATTAGAGGGGAAAGCTCTATAACCATCGAATGCTCGACTCTAGACTTGAGTAAACATATTTGAAAGGAGAAAAGAGAACGGCGAAAATCTCCAAAGCTATCAGTTTAGATCAGAAAAAAACATATAACCAGGCAGGGTCGGGTGAATCCAGGAATCCGCCTCAAGTCCAAGTCAATACCATTTATTTATTTATCGATGAAAAGAGAGAAAATAAGGTATACAGAGAGAGAGTAGCGCTAAGTAACCAAACCCAGTTTGCTTTTTCTCTTGTCCTTTTTCCAACCCAGATAAATAAATAAACAAACTTTTTTTTGATTACAAGTTTATCATTTAACTTGTATGGGTACTAACGATATGGACAATAAAATACGAACAACAAAGAGAGTCCATGTGTAGGTATATGTGTGTCTCTTAATGAGTAAACCTATCAGATAGAAAAAAATAATAAGCCTTTTACATAAAAAACCTTAGCAGAGTTTTTAGCAGAGTGAGATGCATTCTGTGATAGTGAACGAGAGTGTAAAGCTATCGATTATAAAAGAAAGGCAACCGGGAGACGAAAAAAATTATAATGCTTTCCTTTCCTTTCTTCTTCATCATCATCCATCCCATACCACCTGCAACGCAACGCTATGTTACATTGCCTGTAAAATGTAAACGATGATATATATTTTGTTGCACTATGACATCATCACCAAAAAAAGTGAAAAACATGCGATGAAATTACATACATAATACTACACACACAACACACAGGTATCATAATATCATGGTGTATTGTACGTGCTCATAGTCTGTGTGTATATCATTTTTGTTTGCAAAAGAATCTGCGTCTTTTGCATCCTGGCCTAGCATTTCTGTCTGCTTTCTGTTTCCCTTTAGTTCGCATGAAAGGATTTAGGTTCAAGGTCTCCAAAAAAAGATGTTTTTGCTTGGCTTTGGCTTTGCTCTGGCATTCCCAAAAAATATTATATCTTATAAGCCATCATCATCATCACATTTTTTTGATATAGTATCATTATTATTTATATGAAAATAATGCCATGTTTTTTGTATCCCATCAATATTTTGGTACAGTACACAATACACACACCTATTGTAGCTCTGCACGGTAGCCATTGCTTTAAAAAAATATAAAGTCGACATTACACGCTTGGCTGCGTACACGATCCGAACGACAGTGAAAATTATTTATGTATTTCGGATAGACGTGATGATTACATCATTAGTCATCATCACTCGTGGCCTGATCATCCATCTGTTCTTTCCTCGTCCATTACTAGAGGATGATGCGTAGTTCATCATGATCACTTGGTTTGATACACTCAAATATATTTTTTTCACGATGCGATGCTGATGCTGCTTATTATGGTTGAAAAGCTTGCGAATATATATACTAAATGTACGTACAAGGCCACGCCAGGTGAGAAAAAAATGATCATGATCATCATCTTTGTGGGAGCATCAAAGATGATCGGAACGAACGGAAGGGAAAATTGAAGCCTCGTAGGTTTTTGTACAGTTTTCTCGTTTTAGGGAGACATATAGGCAATACTATTATGAGAATGGGAATTTACGAAGGCATATCGACTATTTCAAGAAAATATTTATGTATATATTTTAAGGTTGAATCTTATTTCAACATTAAAGATAAGGCGGCGAGGCGAACGATATGTATTTTTTTTTTAAAGAATACCGAATGCTATGATTGATTACTTTACAAAAAATAAATTTTGCGTTTTACAGTAAACACATTTATAATTATAAATATAGTTAAAATATATGTAACTTAACCACGTGTAAAAATAGCAACAATAAAATATATATTTTGTATATATTTATTATATAGCACTAAAATATATAATATGGCATTAGAGTAGATATATTTTTTTGGCAGCAGAGAAAAAAAATAATTAGCGAGACGACATCAAAAGACTTAAGATTTTTTTGCAAATAACAACAACAATGCGAAAATTTTGACAACACCAATAGCATACATTGCAACAACAATGTATTTGATTAGTATACACAAATATATTTAATAAAATACTCGTAATTTCTAAAAATATATATTGTTACTCCAAACAAGTTTTGTGAACATATTTATTTAAATATCATTTTAAATAGAAGTCTTACTCAAGTTGGGCCCTGTTGTTTAGTAGCAGAGTACCAAGAGAAGTAGCAAGTAGAGTAGTAGTAGAAAAATGAAAGCAGAAAAAAGTAAAAGAGTAGAAAATAGAAAATATTAGTAGAATTAGTGTGATTTAGAATATTTTATTTTTTCTTGAAAATTATTGACATCCACAGGCACGAACGACAACGGTGACTGATGACAACGAGGAAACAAGTGTAATTAATTGTTATGTTTTTACTACATAATTGACTTTTTATTAATTAGTGTAATTTATTTACTATTTTCAACAATTAACAAAGTACAAGAAGAAAAAACATTGAAACATTGAAAGTATTTATTTATTCTAGCAAGCTTGTACATTTAATTTTCCCGGTTTCCTTGTTTATTTTTGTATTTACACAGCTTTGATTGCATTTTCCCCTTTTCTCTTTATCCAATCCACCTTAATTTATTGTTTGCAAATACATTTTCCTTCTTTTTCTCTGATTCAGGTCAAAAAGTGTACAACTCCTTTACTCTTTTTTTTAGCTTTACCCTATTCGCATTAGTAGCCCTCCTCTCACAATCCAACATACTTATTTATTTTATCCAAACGTGTCACTTTCACAGCTCTCGTTAATTTGACAGAAAGAAAGGACAGAGCACACAGAAAAGTAAAGCCTTTTCTCTTCTCTTTTTTCACCCGTATTATTTGCCAAAAAATCTCGTATAAACCTCGTGTGTCCTCTGCTGTGTCTCTCTGCCACCGTATAGCCCACCACAACTTGCCGTTAACTTTTACCGTTTCCATGTCAAATAAAGTTCGTTTACTTATATTTTCTCTCTCGCTAAAAACCAAACAGAGTATTTTTTTCCTCTGCTCTGCAATCAGAATCACACACCGTATCCATATCACCGTATCATTAGTATCCTTCACACATTGCCTCTCTCTCTCTCGGTTCCCTCTGTTTTTTTTGTCTGTCTGTTATTTGTTTTTCTTGTTCGTGTGCTCACGTAACCCCGTGTAAAATAATATAAATTACATATACACACATTACACAAAAAGTCTATTGATTATTTCCTTTCCTCTCCTTGTAAATTTTCTCTCATTGAAGATGTTGGAACAGCTAATCCCCCTGATTACACATTACACCAAATGAATTACTTAGCTTTCTTTCATCGTTTACTTTCCAAAACATCATCAGGAAAAAACATCATGCAATCATCATCATCATCTTCAATCCAAAAGCCAAGCCGGAGAGTTCCCAACTATTTTTTTTGCGGGTATCGCATCATCTGCTGGATATTATGGAGTGGTGGTATGGTATCGCATGGCATGGTATGGTGCTGATGATGATGAGTGCTGCTCCTCTCGTTCACTGACTTGACTTGACTTCAGCTTCTCTCCAGCTTTAAGTGAGTGAGTACAGCTAACTTTGACAAATTACGTATACATTCATAATACAAAATACACATCATCATTAGTTTGTTGGTGAAAAAAAGAGGACAAGCTTGTCCTAGATACTCAGTCTCAAGAAAGTGTACATATACCGTATGTGTATGTTCCACTTATTCTTTTCCATCTACACATATCCATCTAATATTTATTTCCACTCAAGAAAATCCACCACGATCATCATCGTCTTCTCCATCATGCTCATTTTTGTATCATGTTTGTCTATACACTTGTTTGTTTCCTTGCAGAACAACTTTTTTCACATAATATTTCCCACCAGCTGTGTAAAACGCGTATACTTTGTCCTGACTTTTCCCTTTTTCTCCTCACGCAGCAGCACAACAACATAGTTTTTAAATTTATGCATATTACGTTCCTACGTGCTCCTTTTTTGAGTCCATCTTCATCAGTCATAAGATATACATGTGAAAATACTTCCGAGAGGAAATGGAAAATAGCAGTGAATAAAATAAGGACAAGACAGAATACAGATTGTATGCTTGCCTTGCTTTTACTACCTAATATTTAGTCCAAAAAAATAACTACCCGTCCAACGGGATTTTCTACAAGGATGACCTTAACGCATCTTGACTCGACTTTCTCTTCTTCCTTTCATTTCTTTTAATACACATTACTCCACATTTCCCTTCCCATTCCCGTTTTTTTGTATGTAATGCTCGTTATCATTCTACTCAACAGTTCCTCAAAAAATTATACTACACCACCACACTAGTTTACATTGTGCATATACACATTATATTCCGTACAAGGTATGTGCTATGCTGCCATATATATTTTTAAAAGATAAACATTGAGTCTTCTTGAAAATATACGTGCTTTGGAATAAACGACTTTGCTGGTGGTTTTGAGTACATTACTCTCCTTTTCTTTCTGGTGTGCTGGCTTGGCTTGGCTCTTTCTTTTTTCATTTCATTTTCTATCTGTTTGTTATTAATGCCATTACTTCACTCTTCTAGAAGAGCACCAGCACAAAAGAGTCTCCTTTCATTAAATTTGTGATTCACGTTACGTCCCAAGAAAAAAATATTCCTTTAAGTTTCCAACCGTGTTAACTCTCAGAGTCTCAAAGAGTAAAAAAAACTTTCCATTTTCCTTCTTTGAAAAATAAAGAACCCAAAAACATACTCAACACAAACTTCATTGAAAGTTATGTCCAGTTTCATAATAAATATGTATTTTTTTCTACCATCACCATCCCCACCACCATCTAAACAAGTTACGTGTGTATATTAAAAAAAGAGAAATTTTTGTTCAGAAAAAAGGGGCCACATCCTGTTGCTCTTTAAAACATATTCTCTTACTAGTAAACTTTTTTTCTTCTGCAACTGTGTTAAAAAAATGAGCCCAATTACGTAAGGAATTAGATAGATGCATATACACTTGAATAAGTTGGCATGGCATCAGCATGACACCATTTCTAACATGGTAACAAATTTTTCGAGCAAAATGAGATTTGCATGGATAAAAAAATCCCATAGACAAAAAGAAAGAAAAGATGCTGGTTGGAATCTAAAGAAGAAAAAAAAGTTGCAGTGAAAGTTAATGGATTCCCATTTAATAAAACGTAACAAGAGCTTTTTCTCTTTTGAAGATGCAATTATTCTTGTAAAATATCTGTATAGTATGTGCGTGGGATGAATATTTCTTTTCAGGTGACCTTATACATATTATGATTAAAGTGAAAACAAACAGTTCTCCTTGTCTAGTTTTTTTCTGTGTATATCTTTTTTTTCTATGTAATTCCAACTTGACTTTTTGACAATACCAAACAAGAACACAAGACATACACAAGCGTTTTCGCTCAGGAAAATTTGCTTCTCTAGAACAGGATTGTAGACATAAATAAGAAGGAACAGGAGAGAAAAACTTTACAAAGACAGAGTTTTTATTTTTTTCTTGCTTGCCTCGACAGTTGTATAAATGGGTTTAATACATTATCTTGATGAGGAAAAAAGAGAAATGTCAACTTAGGGCAAAAAAACTTGCTTGCTGCCTGGCCTATCTGCTTTCCCTGGAGCAAGTTGAAGTTGAGACTTTTGAGACTAGACCTATGCAAAAACCACTAAAAATATACTAAAAAGTAGTGAATATTCAAGCTTTACTTGTGACTTGACTTGTTTAAGAAATGTAGGGAAGTAATGTGGAAAGACAACTTGTTTCCTTTTTCCTTCCTGGTTTCCTTAAAAGATACACACAAAAGCTGACGTGACAGCAGTGCATTTTCAATAAGATCTTTGCATGTTCATCATCATCAACATGATCTTCTTTTGACCTATCATTGATACTTTTTACCTCTTTCCTTTTTTATTACCAGTACCACTCTTCTTCTTCCAATTTCAACTGCAACTAGCTTAAGTATAAGGAAAAGAGTGTAAAATATTTCTATAAAATAACAAACCAAAAATATAATGATTGTGGTTTTGGTGTGGAGGTGGATTGGATCGGCGGAGGCGGCGTAAAATGCGTCCACCATTTTTTTTCGCTGATATCATCGTAAAAAAATAAAGTCATGAGTCAAGTTAGTTGTTCCAGTAAAGTATAATATGCTATCATATAAGGAAATATTATTCTAAAAGCTAGTTTTTCCCACTTCCTTCTTTTTTTCAACTTATCATTCACCAAAAAAAAAAAATTATCCTCAGCTCAGTGCAGTGTCAGTGTCTACTTTTCTCTTTTTTTATCTTATTACTTTTTATATCCACTTCTCATTTTGATTCCTCTGCTATAACACTAAGCGTTTCCCATTCACTTTTATTATTCACATGTGTCTAGTCTCTTGTTTTTTTCTATACACACAGGGTAAAAAGGAAAAAAAGTTTCATTATTTTTATATTATCTCCATTACCATCGCCTTTCCATCCAAACCATCTAAACATTTGCTTTTACAAAAAGTTTAAAATATCAGCGAGGGACTAAAAAAGGAAGGAAAACATAGTAATAAAAATCATCTCTCCAAAGTATAAAAAGAGAGAGATCATTAAACTGTGTATAGGTTTATATGAACGAATAGCACCATCCCTAAAAAATCTAACTAAGGCTATTACTGTATGCCGGCGGGTCGTTAAAAATATGAAGGAAGTACTTTGCGTAATATGAGGGTTTAATAACTTGCATTGTAACTTATTCCGTCCGAAAAACTAAACCAAACCAAACCAGCAACTTTTTTTACAAAGAAATACGCTAAACTTTTCTCTGTAATTTTCCTCATCCTTTTTGTCTTCTTAGTTGGTTAAATGCAGGGATATGATTAGGTTGATGATGAGAGTTAAAATCTCCCATTGTCACTACATTAAAAATCTCAGTCTTATCAGCAGACATTTTTTTATATTAAGCAGAAGGACAAACAAGCTATACTGATTTGATAAGATTTACATTTTGTCTGATAATATATTAATAAGCCATTTCTTTGGTATCTCAAAAAAAACGATTCCAAGACTTTTCCGGGTAATCCCGGGCTACCTGGTATTTTTGTTGTGAAAAAACTTGCATGTCAGCTTAAAACACTTATTTTGTCTTGTCTACTTATCATGTAGGCAAATATGTTTTTTTCTTTGAAGCCGCGAATGTTGTCATCATCGACATAATAGATAGCTATATGTACCGTAGCATTTTCGACTGCAACATGCCGCTATAAATAATTACGAGTTACGACGTCATTCAAAGGACAACTGCTGATTTTAAATGTTTACACTGGAAAAACATAATATCCCACTTGGGTAACATTTTCCAAGAGTACCGTTTTTTAACAGGAGGCAATGCACTATTCACAATGCTTTTAGCCATCTATCTAGTTAAAATTGATGTTTTACCATCAGAGCAGTTATGCAAATGTAATGCTTATATAAAAGGCCTAAGATGAAAATGTCAGTCAAAATGCTTTTACTATTATGGCTAAATAGCTTAAAGCGTATGAGCAGAAGAACAACAAAAAATAATAGCAAATACAAACAAGGTAAAAAAACCTGAAATAAAAAGTATTCCAAAGAATATGTCCAAAAAATATATTTTTCAAAACTTTACTGTACATTTTAAAAATAAGTTTAAGAGATAAAAAAACGAATTTATTTCCAATAAAAAAACTTTTAGACAGATGGTAATATTCCATTACGATAAACTATTTTAAATATGAAATCTTTCCATATATTTTTTTAAACAATTTTTCCAACTGTCACATTACAAATACATAATTCTGACAGTATTTATTCGGAAATTCACAAACCAAAAGTTCAAATCCACTTTAAATGCAAATAAACATGCATTTTTTTTTGGAATCCTCACTTTGTGAACTTGGTGGTTTGGTTATAACCACAACAAAAACAGGTCATTTAGCTTTGTATACCGTTACCAAAATAACGGAAAAGTTGGTGCTATCAGTATATACCCCCAACCACTCCTACACAAACATTCACAAAATTCCCTTTTGTGAAAAGGCTAAAAGCCAAATCAAGCTTCATTAGTTCCTCTTGAAAAACATTATTGAAAATAATAGAACATGCATATGTTATTTTGTACAAGTGTTACCATGTACACTGTACACTTCACTATGTTGTTTGTGCAAACATCAGAAAAAGGTTATCAAAACATTTAGAGCCGCCGTCATCATCATCATCAACACGTCAGTTTGTTCAAACTGACTGACCAAAAGAGACCAAACAACATTATCATACAAAACATCAACCAGTTTTCTTCTGATTCACTTATTTATTTTTCTACTTTGGACCCTCACTTGCTTTTTTTGTCCTTATTTATCTAAATCGACTGCACACACACTCTACTTTCTCCATGTTCCTCTCTTTTTTTAAATTACGCAGTCAGTTTGCTATAGTCCGCTGCTGCTAGGCACTTTTCATCTATCCACTTCTCCGCAGCACACCAAACCAGTTTAGTAATGCTTCATGTTATATTGCTACCTAATACCCCAACACTGCAAAAGATTTACAACATTTTATCGAGAGATTTTTTTTCTTCTTCTTCTATACATTTTAATGGTTTTGAATTGGCTGCTTTTTATGTTTCAACATCAAACACACTCCAACAGCCCAGTCCACACAACGCAAAAAGGAAAGTCATTTTTATTTATCTACTATACAGCCAGCCTCAGAGTCCCTATAACCAAATAACATGAGAGAGTAAGTATTTTTTTAGGATCTTTACTTTTTATTCTCATTGATTTCATTTACTTTTCATTGAGTCCATGTCCAGATAAAAGTAAATTTCTACTAAGGTCATTATAGAGCAGAGCAGAACTGGACCCCCAAAAAATATACTACTAGCCCATCACACTCACATAGAAGACTACTAAATGTAGATTTCTTTTTTCAAATAGGTGTACATACAATAAACACAGTTTTTTGCAAATATGTTTATCAGTAAACTACGTAGTCCAGTCGAGTAGTCCTCCACACTCTTCACTTGAAACTATTTTATTTTTTATGTAAAAAGCTGTAAAGTTGTTTTATTGCTGGTCTCTTCTTCCTAGTTGACTATTTTATGTGTCTGCTTTTTTTCTGTCTACCTAATTTATTTACACAGTTTTTTTTGTTGATATGTGCTGAAATATATGTATATAAAAAAAGCTCAAGTTCTTTTTTCCCTAGATAGCTATTTAATAGGGATCTATATTCTCTGATACACCTTTTATGTTATTTTTTTCTCTGTCTCTCGTTTAAATCTCCAATCTATTTTGTTTATCATCACTATTACCCTCTTTAATACACATTATGTTATTATCTCAATGTATTTAACCTTAACTGAAATGAATAAAAGAATATGTGCACTCACAATAAAAAAATACTATAAAAGTAATCAAATGGATAATTTAATAGCAAATGAGGTTGTTAAATCCATTTTATATTTGGTTTCCGCAATTACATCATTATCTCTTTTGGGAAAGTAATATGATTAGAAACAAGGTTGTTCAACAACTACACTCACGAACACGATGAGAAGATGAGACGAGATGAGATTAAAAGACATTTTCCCTCTTTAAAAGACAAAGACTACGTATTTTTTCCTATGCATTTTGGTACACAACATTCTGGAATCCTGTCTGCTGCGTGCACGGATTTTTACTACCATAATTACCAGAGAGAGATTCCTGAGTCCTCCTCTGAAAATCCTCTTCAGAGTTTTATTGGAGGCGAAAGGTGTGCATAGGTATCTTCCTTTATTATTCATTAAGAGCCCCATATACACAAAAAGTATATTTTATACTTTACCCAATACTATTTTGTGAGAAATCCCTCCAAAAATTGTGTTTAAAAGTACTCATTTCATTTTCCATTGGATTGGACACGTCATTAATTCCAGTCAGATAACTGAGAAGAGCCCAACCGAAGCTCATGGCATTAACGAAGGACTCTTCACCGAAAAAAAATCCTGCCTAAGTCTATTCTCCCATTTACTACAATTTGACAAGAGATATATTCCAAAAATGCACGCATGTGGAAAATGAATCGACAGTCATGAATGATCAAATCAGAACATTTTACTTCTCTACACACACTTGATCACATAGAAAATGGTCTATAAAAAAAGTTTCGTTTCCGGTGGAGGAATAATACAAGTGGTGAGAATAAATTTTTGTTACATTCAAACAATTTTTTTTCAACATTGTGCCAAGTTAAGTTACTATACAAAAAATGTATTCACCAATTTCCCCTGCCTACTATCATTTATTTTATTCATTTCCTTTCCCTTGTGATTGTGATGATCATGATCATCAGAGAAACTACTTGTACAAGTTTATATACAAAAAAATAATAATATTCTGCGTTGCATACTTTCCACTTTCACTTTAGTTCTAGAATAACCTAAAAATCTCAATTCTGGTCTGGTCAGAGTTGAAGAACGTGCTTGGCATAAATTTGCAGAGAAAAGTGAGTGCTTTCCTTTTTTTGTAAATTTTTTTGTAAAGGAATTTATAAGATAATATATTGAACATGTTTTGCATGGTTGGTGGTTTGGTATGGTAGCCTATTTTCCCCATAACCATAAAAAGAGGAAAAAATATTACTAATTAATACGCACCATCAAGCCATTGTTGTGTTTTAATTTTAACTTGCAAACATATTTTTTGCTCCCTGTAGACTAGGCTAGCTCCCTGGCCGGGTTTTTTCCTACCGTTTCATAATTAAAAACTCGCTTTTACACAATTCTCTTCGTTTCCAACAGACCGTTATGGTTTTCGTTGGAAAAAAAGGAAACCATCTGCTGCTATTTTACTGGACCATTGGAACTCCAGGAGAGAGGCCGAGAGGGAGAGGTCACTTTTTAAAAAGCGTACACGTGTGTGTTAATAGTGTATAGAAATGTAAGCATATCAGCGACATGTTTTGTAGTTAATATATAGCTTATTTTGTGTGGGAAAAACAATAAATCAACTAACTGCTTTTCACTGGACCTCCAAGTCTAAACTGAGTTATTTGAATGGTTTTTCGTGAGAATAAAAAAAGTGGTGGATGGCTTTGTTTATTTTTATTTTGTTGAAAATTATACTATTTAGATGAATGCTTTCTATGAATAAACTTTTTTATTTCTTTTTTACTGCTGGAAATGCAAATGTCATTCTACTGTAAAACCCATACTTTAGAATTCTACTGAAAACATTACAAAAAATGTGCCCCAGGCTAGGTTGAATTTGACAATAGGTTGATGCTTTATGCAAATTCTTAAGAATAAATGGACAAGAGCAACAACTGTTCGGAAATAGGGAAACGGGAAACAGGGTTATCAGAATTACATCAAAAGAATTTTCACAAAAACTACATTACAAGCTTGAAATTACAAAACTTCATCTGGACCAGAATATTTTTCACATCCAATTTCTGAAGAAGTGCTCGAAATGCAACCATATAAGAATCCTAAGCACACAATCTATTCAGCCATACCGTCCTATTTACTCCCAACAACAGAACTAATTTCTTACCAAAAAAATAAATGGTAGACATATGCCAACAATTTTTAATCAGCAGGAAATGGTGTAATATGCCTACCAAATAGAAACTTTTCCAATTTAATGAAAATCTGCAATAAAATTAACACTCAAGAGGAATTCTACTTCCAATCCAACCATTTTCATTACGCTTACAGCTATGCCCTTCTCTCTTTCTGCTTATAATTTTTGATTATATCTCAAATTTAAACCACAAAAGCAAAATGAGTTAATTTTCTCAAATAAAATATTGATGAGAATACTTCTTTGTCCCTGTCAATGTCAAACAGCTGCACCACTGTATATTTCACAAGATAACCATGTACTTTAAAAAAGGAAAAGGAAAACAGAACAAAAAGCCATTTTACACCCTTATCCAAAAAGTTCACCACATCTACAATAATTAACTACGACTCTCTTTTTGTTTATTTCCTTTCATTGTGCGACGTAATATAAATTCATTGGATAATTTTCAATCGCCTACAAAAATATATTATACTCTAGTTTTTCGTTGATTGGATTGATGTTGATATCATTCATTGGAAAAACTGGTTTGTGAAGTAGCACAAATGACATGCCACATAGAAAACTTGTGTGAGTAAAATTTTCACTTTCCCTCCTTCCTTTTATGATTATTTTATCACTAAATTATTATTATTATGGTGGTTTGGTTTGATGGTGGTGTGATGGTGAAGAAAATGAGAGGGAAATGTAGGACAAAAAAACAAGTTGATGGATGAAATAAGGACGTAACATAAATGTTACATATATTTCTCATCTTACATTTCTCTGCCTGTTTCTTTCAATATATGTGTTTGATTAGATACTGGCATTGCCTCTGCCGCCGCCGCCGTTACTTGATACGTTCATTAAATATGCTAATAGATTTTCATCGCAGTAGTCAACATGCTGTGCTCTGGTAACTATATTCAAAATAGATTCTTCTTTTTTTCCTGTAACTTGACAAACATACAGCTATACAGTTACACAAGCCACAACCCAATCGTTTTTTTTCAAGTCTCACTTTCCCATTCCTTTTTCCTTCCTTCTGTCGTCTCTGATAAAAGTTTCAGCATGCCATTATACCCAAAACGAAGAAAAAAACTTGTCTTTTTCTTTCTTCTTGTGCGTGTGTTCCTTTTTACTAAAGTCAGTGTAGCACTTTTTACTATTAGTAGAGTTCTACTACCACCGCTGTCAATCCAACCAAAAGGAGAGTGGCTCACACAGTTGACTTGCAAAATGACAGCTCATTGCCAATATCTCTCTTTCTCTGTCTTTTCCATCCTTTTCCCCTTTTTTCCCTATCAAGAATACTAAAAAGGAGAAAGAAAGCAGTATGTACGGTATATAAACTAATGTAAATAAGGGAAAACAGACTATTACTTGTATAGTCACTGCACTGTAAAATATACCATTGAACAAGAGAGACACGTGTACACCAAAAAAATATTGCAATGCCGCCGTAATGATGGTCACATTTTATAATATGTATGTGTGCTTCATTCCATTCCGTTCCATCAACTAAAATAATCTTTCTGCTTGGTTGGAAATCCATTACAATGAATACTCACACTGTGAGAAAGAAAGAATTTAAGTTTGAGAAGGAAAAAATAAAAAACTAGATATGTGCATAGATAAAGCATGCATGTAAATTTTTCTTGCCTTGAGAAAAAATAGAAAGTTTTTTCCTTCTAGGAAATCTTCAATTTCACACATGTAGAAAAAAAGAGAATATTTACTATTTAAAGAGAGAAAAATGTGAGTGAATGTATTATGGTAATTTTGTTGTAAATTCCAATTTTCTCAATACTGAATACAAGGCAATGCATGCATCTGCGTGACAAAAGGAGGCTAATAATGTGACATGTAAATACAGTGCAGAAACACACACATACACACAAAACATGCGTGTATGTGTAGTTTTGTTCAGAGAACATATCGACTTTCTTTTTTTTACTGATTCATTATGTTTTTCTCTGTACTTATTCCAGAGAATAGGTTATTTGGGAAAATGGAAATGTCTACTGAAATGTAGTGACATTAGAAAAAAAGAACTGCTGCTTGTATTGCTCTCTCTCTGTGTTTTTCTGATGTCTACTATTATCTTCATTTCATCATCGTCAACATCAACTATGATTATAGGGAAAACAATCTAAAATATCCATCCATTCTATATAATAATCCATCTTATTTGTCCTTATTTTTTTGCCTCTGAATGACTGACTTGACTATTCACACAGCTGACATGAGAAAAACATGAATATTATTTTGGAGGCATTCAAAATAGTCGACTTGTAGACTTTTAGACATGTGTATAGTGAATATAAAAAAATCTGCGCACAAAATCTTTTGCCAAAAATTATATATCAAAAGAAAAGAAAATTTTTCCTTCCCCTTTTGTATTTTTTTCTTCTTCTTCAAAAAGTGTTCATTGAGTTTGAGTAGTTACAAGTTAAAATAATAATTATTTAAGTTAGCACATTTCCTCTCAAGGCATAAAATAAAGGAGACATGCTGTCATAGTAGTCGTGAAAGTACAAAAGTGTTATACTGAAATTTCCAAATTGTATTGTATGAATGTAGTTTGTGTAGAGAATGTGTAAAACATTCCAAGGAAATGTTTTCGCGTTGCGAATATACTCACTCTCTTGTTGCCTTGCACCAAAAATACCCGTACAAATTTTCTCTAGTAGAATTTCTATTCAATGCATTCAACTTCTTCACAGACATCACAGTAAAATAACAACAGCATCGCCATTGCCATCACCATCGCATCAGAACAGAACTTATACCTGCCATACAAAATAAACTTTCTTTTTTGCTTGTTTGAACTTTCACATATTTGTTTTCTGCGAGGCTGGAATTCAAACTATGCTATTTTTATGTAGGCATATTATACCCATTTATATTGTATACCATGTAAAGAATCAAGCTATATATTTTTATATAAGAACTACACCCAAAAAAAACAGTTGGTACCTTTCTTGACTGCTAAAATAGTTCATTTACTGACATGACTCTCTACACAAAATTCACTTACAGCTTTTCTTTCAGCCAAGGAAAATAAAGGATTAAATAATGCATGTGAACAAAATGTGTATGCATCTGCTCTCCTCTGTTTCAAAAAAGGCTTTCGTCAAAGTACTCTTTTTGGTTTATTTATCGTTATCGTTTTTTTATCTTTTACTTTTCCTCGCAATCCAAAAGGATTAAATATAAGAGTTTTTTCAAGACAATCAGTCTAGAAATAGGCTAAACTAAAAATAAAAACAGGAAAGTTTAGACGCGAAACTGAAAAAAAACATAAGAATAAACATGACATTTAGCCGATTATTTTGCAATAATACTTATCTATTTTTGTAAGCTCATTAGTTAATAAAAAATATACATGATCCATTTTCAGTTTAAAACTGGATAATTATAATAAATGTGAAAAAGCACTTGTATTTCCACTGAAATAAATTATATTCTTGCTAATTTTTTATAATAAGTCAATTCACTTGACAAAATAAAATATATTTCCAGGAAAAATCCACTTGAAAACTGAAAGGAAAGTATTTCCCGTTCCAGCATATATTTTTTCCTGCCTTCATTCTTTTTTCAATGATCAAATTTCCAACTAAACTTCAATAAATATTCATTACATTAGATTGCATTTATTACTCATGCTCATCATATAATCTCATTTACTTTCACTTTCCTACTTATCTTCTCTGGAAAAAGCTACCCTTCACCAAATTTTCTTGGTAAACAAGATTTATTTCTTATTCAAGTACATCTCTTACACAACTTTTGTGAAATAAGAGGAGAGTTATTGACAAACAAGCAGAAAGAATGAGAGGGAGAAAAAGGAGTGTGTGTGCACTTAGGTATGCAAAACAATCCTTTGAAGTATGCATAGGCAGTAGGCACACACAAGCAAGCATCACAGACATATGCTTCCTATACAAAACCGATGGCTCCTCAGCGAAATTTTCACCAACCTTTTCTGGAACTGGTTACATGTCTATCACACAAAAGCATATAATTTGTAATTTACTTGTTATCAGAATATATCTCAAAAGAATGAATGTGAAATGTTCGTTCCAAATTCAACTCAAACATAGACGCTTTTCAATCAATATTATTATTTGATTTGTTAGCAAATTTTGAGTATATGCATTTGTATGAGTGTATGCTTTTTAAGTACCTTTTTCACCTAGACAACCATATCATCTTATCATTACTAAAAGATAGATGCATAAATTATTGAAAGCTCGCGGAATCCACGTAGAGTAAAGTAATATAATATGTATGTAGAGGAATATGTCAATAAAACTTTGAAACACTGAAACGATACAAAAAAATGTCATATGAAACTTGATGACTATACATTTCTCTTCTGTTTTTTTGTGGATCAAGTTAAGTGGAGCATTCTAGCAAAATAAATAATTTCATTCGTTAAATCAAATACTACGACTCAAATGATGATAAGTATTTTGAATTATTGAATGTTACAACTATTAACAGTAAAGTTATCATTAAAATACAATTGATAACTAAATTATATTACGTGTACAATTTTGTTTACAAATTATCTTTGGAACAAAGTAACCTTTGCACTTTAAAAAGAAATTCGCTGTATATATTTTAGATGTACAAAAAACTCACTTGAGTGCTGTTTCATTTTTTTGCAGTCTTCTCTCCCCCAAGCAAAATATTTAATCCGATTAGTTTGATTAAATCTTGTATATACTTCATACTTATGTTATTTTATATAATAAAAAAACTACGGAAAAAGTTTGCAAACAATAGAGACATGAATAAGAAGACTATCAATTTTTTTGAAGAGTATATCAATAAAGACCTTATTATTTTTTTGCGAACACTTTTGAGATGATGTACATGATTATTATTCATCATCATTTTCATCCCACGCTAAATATTTACCTGAGTACGTAACTGTTGACGTAACTCTTGTGAAAAAATTGAATTTTCGTTAATATTATTTGTTTATATTTTTTTTTTTGCACACTTGTTATATAACAGACATATATTTTTTTCATGAGAGAGAGAGAGTAATATATTTTAAACGCTTATGTTATTGTTATTCCTGTGTACTTATATTGCTAAATTGTTTAGATATATTTTTAAATAGGAAGCAATATAAAAAGAAAAAAAATTGGTAAGGCTTACATGCTCTGCGAAAGGAATTTCGAGAGGGCCAGCTTGGACAAGCTGTGGCTCTTAAGGCCTCCAAACATTATGAAGGGCTGATGTGGTGCTGTACTCTTTTTTCAGAAATTTTTCACACAAGATAAACTCGAAGAAGCAGTGCAGCTTTAAATTGTGTTGCTCCTGCTCCTGTTATTTTATTTTCCGGAGTGATCCACGGAATTTTTTTATCTTTAGATAAAAAACAACAAAATTCTCCTGTGACAAGACAAGAGAGGGTCAAGTTAACTTGAAAAAGACAAGGTGCAATTAAAAAAAGGATTATTACAAAATATAATCTAATTTTCCTGTCAAACAAGAAAATGTATACTTTCTTAAACAGTTGATTAAATTTTTAGATGTTTCTTCAAAAAGAAAATTATACAAAAAATAATAGAGTGCTTTTGATCGAGCCAAGATGAAAAATTTGCACTGAAGTTCATACATCAGAAAATAAAGTAAGATGAAAAAGTTTTCTTAGTTTATTTTCTTGAAGCATGAAAGCTATACAGTGCATCTAAAATAAATGTATGTATTTTTTTGGCTCAGGAATGAAATTCCAAAAAGAAATAGAAATATGTAATGATGTATCCAGTTTTATTTTCTGTTAAAGCTTTACGTGATCAAAGTTCACTTGTTTTTTGGGGGATTCTTGCACTTTTTTTTCTTCTTACAACGACGACCACACGGTGAAGAATAAAAATATATACTGGTTCACTTTATATATTTTTTTCTCTCATCCACTTTATTTTTTCTGCGTGTTTGTGTGTTTGATGGAATGAGAAAAAAGTTATTTGTTTTCACGCGACAAGAGGCAGTCTGTTAGCGAATAACTGACTGAGTGGATGAAACGTCGAAAACGTAACGTCGATCAAGAGAGAAAAAAAACCGACCAAACAGATTGATGAGGCACCACTGAATAATATTTTTCGTACTTTTTGCTTTAAAAAAGTAAGACGTTTTATTTTTTTCACACAAGATTATTGTTGTTTAGTAATAAAGATGGTGTAAATGTAACAGTTGTTTTGGTACAACACTTGTTAATCCCGTTGGCACGAGTTGTGTATTTTTTTGTTTGGAAAAGACAACAAAAAAGGGCGTTTGTTTTGTAAGGATTATTATTATTTTGCTTATTTTCAGGAAAAAAAAGGTAAATGATGTTGATGGTGATAGTAAAACTACTTGGTTTTATTATCTAGAAAAAAATGTACAAAAAAAGTGAAAAACGGCAAGGATGTGATTAGGGTTTATGGTTTGGTTAAGGGGAAAAACGAGAGGGAAAGAAAAAAATGGTGAGAGAGAGAGAGAGCGAGAAAGCTTAGAGAAAACAATGTGTATTATCTTTCCCTTCTATTTTGCTTTGATAGTCGACAGTCGAGAGAGAAAGTCGCTTTCTTTTCTCTATTTCGTTATTTTCGTAGAGAAAAGTTGGTTTAGGCAAAAATGTTACAAGATGAAATGATGATGATGATATTTTTGCGAAGATGATGATAATGATGACGATGGTGAGGAGTAGGACATGGACATGGTAGTTTACTGGAAGCTAGCCAGGGGAACACTGTGAGAGCAGAGGAATACCCGAGCTGAGTTTAGCTACTTGTTGGAAAAAGAGGAATGCTAGAAGAATACTAGCTTGGTAGTCTTCTTCACCGTCACCCAAATAGCAAGAATATTTTTTGGGTATGAAGATGACTCTCTCTCTTTAGCTGGTATGTTCACAATGTACACTTTTACTTTGCACTAGAAAACACACAAGCCTTGTTCACCGTTCCTTTTGGTGGTGATGGTCTGGTCTTGTGTGCTGCTCACCGTTCCTGTGTAAGCTAAGTTGTTGAGTAAAAGCAGAGAAGTGAGGAACATCCGCTTATATGCAAAGAACAAGAAGTATGCTTGGTTGGTAGAGAGAATTGCAAAGAAAGAACCAATTTTTTTAGCTATGGTGTGGTGTGGTACGGTGGTGGTAGCAACAAAACTATATAAAACTGCTGCTGCTTACTGCGGAGAAAACGGGATACTAAGCTGATCTACTCCAGAAAAAAAGAAGGGCTTTCTCCATTTGGGCACCTTTTTATACCTACACAACTGTGTATGTATCCCACCATTTTGCTCTGCACAGAGAGAATTTTTTCATGTGCAAAAAAGTGCAAACTTGCAAAATAAATGATCCAAGTATATTGTTGAATCAAAATTCAACGAGTGAGTCATAATTTCCATTTTTGTACATTGGGGAAATACGAGATGTACAATACTTCATGAAACAGTTATCCTCTAATCAACCATCTAACTCGAGAGGAGGCGGAGGAGGAGACGGATTTACAATGAATGATGAACAGGACAAAACACTTTTATTTTTTTGGCCTGGGAAAATAATATAAATACATATACGATACTTACATAAGTGTACTTATGTAACATGTATGCTCTCCACTCATCATCATATCATGGCATGCTTCACTGACAATGAGTCGTCGACAGACATTTTCATCTTTAACTGAACTCTTTACTGAAAAAAAAAGAATGGGAAGAAGAATGGATGGATGAATAAGTTCATCTGCAACCTTCTTTTTTTATTCTTCTTCCATTTTCCACCAGTTCCATTTAATGCACACAACTTACATAACTTGGAACGTAACCTTACAAAGAACAAAAAATTCTCTTCTTCCATCATCCTCTACCACCACCACTCCTTCTAACTACCTTTTATTATTCTTCTTCTTCTTCCTCTAAGAAAATAACCATAGTATCATGCAGTTCACCAAAAAAACCAGGGGAAAAGGAGAAAAGAAAGGAATTGTAGTAAAAAATACAGAAGTGGCACACAAACTCCCTAGAAGAAAGACTAGAAGGTTTGTTCCATTCACTTTCCTTTTTTGTTCGTCCTTTTCTAGTCGTCTCAGTCGTCATACACATTTTCCTCCATGTTTTCTCCTTTCACTTCTTTTCTTCTTTTGTTAAAAAGGGAAAATTGTAAGTGTGGTCGTTGTGTAAGTGGGCTTTTTTTCTGGCTATAGGATAGGTAACACGTTTGAAAACTATCTGCCCTGTTATTTATATGTTGATATGATATTGTGTTGTTATTGCTTATGTGAGTGTGTGTGTGACTGCTCCCATTTTACCTATTTTCTTCACAGAAAAAAAATCAGAGCCTTTTGCTACTTGAGGAATTGCATTGCCAGCAATTCTTACATGTTTTTTTTCTACCTCTCAACTTCTACATAGCTGTCTGTCTGTTATTAACTACTTGGTTATTGTTGACTTGGCTATCTTGCTTCTCTCTGCTTCTGTCACTATTATTTCTAGTTATTATTATGCCACCGCTACTGGCTTGCTTTCCCAATAATAATAATACTGTATGACTGGCCATTCTCCAGAATAGAACAAAAAATATTAAGAGAAAAGAAAGCTCACCAGAATATTATAGTGAATTATACATGTGTGTTTTCCCCCTAAACAAATACATATAAAAAAATATCAGTTGGCCATAATAAAAATATATTTATGAGTAAATAATATTCATAGAGAAAAAAACGAGATAAAGAGAGCGAGAGGCTCTCTGAGTTTTTTGAGGTCTCTGGATAGGATACTCTGGATGGATGGATGGATTTTTCTATCATGCTGACATTCTTTTCTCTCCTTCATTTTTTGTCTGCTGTCGATTGTTGTGCAACCTGCTGGTGTTGTAGTAGTAAATATCACTATTATGACGATGCTTACTCACTACCAAAAAAATAAAATACTTTGAGAGTTTGAGTTTTTTTTCTTGAAGAGAGTGGCACTTCTCTCTTTTTTCCAAAACAACCGAAAAAGGAACTAGTTCAGTTCAGAGCTTCAGTTCTCGGCTGCTTTTCTACTCTTTCCATTTTTTTTTGGCCTGCCACTACAATCTACAACAAGTTATACTTATGTTTGCGGAATAAATCAATAAGAACCTGGCCTGGCCTAGCTTTCACTTTGGCCTGGTATGGTGGCTCAGCTCAGACTCCTTTTTCCCTCTCCTTTTATTTTATCCGTCCAAAATAGAGACCTTAATATTCCCTGTATATTTTCAAAATAGTCTGCAAGGTGAGTAGTAAGTAGTAAAGATACTCAGGCAGCGTCGTAGTAGCATATAGTCTGCACTGCACTCCTAAAACACACTTTACTTCTTTTTACCCCAACAAAGGTACATCGCTATTCTATTCGTTATACATATTTTTTTATGATGGGCCCATATCTTCTCTCTCATAAGCTATTTTGATGGCGATGACGATGGGTACTACTAATAACACAACTACTTTTCCCACTTTTTCTCTCCAAACAACAACAAAAGTCATGAAAACGTAATGGTGCATATTTTTACCTATGTATTTTTTCTTCCTATTTTATATGCATGTCTCACATGTCCCATAATATTTCCTAAAAAATATGTTTTTCCTTTTTGTGTTCTGTGCACCTTCGAATCATAATCTTTTTCTCATGTATATTCATGTGCAAAAGTATTTCACATTGTTGATGGTCTTGTCATCATGTTCCTTTTTTTGCTTTTTCCTCTCCTGTCGTCGTAGTCGTCGGTTCGATATTCCCTTTAACTTCCTCTTTTTTCTTTTTGCTAAAATACATAAAAGGTATTCATTTTCTCAACAAAACAACACTATTGACTCTCGTAAAAACATCCTACGAAACTCCATTCAATTGCATTATTGTCCTTTTTCTAAGAACATCTCCGTTTCATCATCATTTCTACTTTTACTAGCATGTATGCAGCAGCAGTGGCATCAATTGGATAAACATATCTAAAAGAGAACATCACGACACGACGCAGACACATAAACGGGTCGACGTGATCTCGTATTCTTGGATATATTTCATAACTCCCCAAAAAAAGATTATGGTCAATTTCTCCATTTTATTTCCATTCCAATACATATATATTTATGCTTTTATATTTATTTACAACTACTAGAAAAACTACTCAGCCGGAAAAAAATAAGACAGTGTACAAAAAAGACTTTCGCTTTTTTGTCTTTAAGGAGCCCTGTATATTTTGCATGATGATCGTGATCACAACGACGATGATGATGGTATTCACAGGATAAAAATTTATATCACTTTAGAATCCCAGCGAAATCCGTCTGCGTATTTTTTTTCTTCTTCTAAAAAAATGATAGCCCGGGAAAATATTACTTTATTTACTATGCCGTATTTTCAAATGGGAGATGTCAATCCTTCACTTCGCTCACGACGTGTTTTGTATCCTTGTTTTGTGAGATTTACATTTTTATAGTAAAGTTAGTAGCACCACCAACGCTTCATCATCATCGTAATCGTTTTTCCACCACCACCAAAACATCATCATGTTTAGTCTAGTGTGCTTGATGAGACTCTTCTTTTTCTCTTGTTGTTTTACATTATATTTTCTACCTCTCTACAAAATGGATAAAACACGTTGATAGTTTTACTTGTTTGAGGATATTTTTCTACATGGTGTACTTGTACTCTCCAGTGATGGTATTTTGAACATGAAAAGTGTTGTTTTACCGCATGTTCTTAACCACCTATCTTGCATGCACCCGAGAAAAATAAAAGTTTCTCTCCTTTTTGTGCATACACGCCTTATATACATAAACACAGCTTAAACTTTATACTTTAATGATAATGCAGTCAAAATACCACACAAAATACAAAAATAATAATATATTGACATGTTAGATAGATAGCATTATTCAAAAATACCAACCATGCCATACTGACGACAAGTTTTTTTCTACGTTTTTCCTTTTAGGTGGAAAAATGCGATAGAATGAGTAAAGTTTTCTCCCGTTTTTTTGCAAAATAAAAAGTAATGGAGCAAACCTTGGAGAGTAGTAGGTAGAAAATATGCGATATTAAAAGTGTACTTACAATAGGATATCACGTATGTAAGTATAACTATTATACTCAGAGAGAGTCAGTTCAGTAGTGATCTTAGCTGGTAAAGTACTTAAGCTATTATTACTCTTACAACTGTATATTATACTACCTGTGTACTTTGCTTTTTGTTCTTTTTCCCCACTCTATATACTGTATTGTTTGTTTGGTGTGTGTGTGTGTGTGTCTCCTTCGTTGTTATTTTGTCGCCTGCAGCCTAAAAAAATGGTATAAAAATGGAAAGGTGAAATGTGTTAAAAAAGGAAACTATGGTTGTTTCTCTGCTGAAGCACTTTGAAAAGGAGAAGGACATCAATAGCAGTAGCTGGAGAGAAGAGAGGTGGTGGATTGCTGCAATAAAAATGAAGGTATACTTGGTCTACAAAATACCGATGCTCCTCCTGATTATGGTAATGCGTTTTTTTGGTGACGATGATGTTGATGTTGAATGTTGAACAACAATCCAGTAGAGAAGAAAAGGGTACTTTTTTGTTTGAAGGAAAACAGAAAACCTAGTCGAATGATTACTCACAAAAGTGTAGAAAAGAAGAGAACAGGAAAAGTATTCAAGTTTTAGCAGTTATTTTTGTGTGGAGACAGGGAAGAAAGCTGAGAAAGTGCGAAAATTGCTAAACAATAATATTCTCTGGAAAAACAATAATGTATACATGTAGAAAAGAATATTATGTGTAGTGTTTGTGTAAAATCAGTCTAGTACAACGTGTCTATATAGACACGCTACGTGTCTATAT
>JAQFXM010000076.1:0-81155 GCA_034693345.1 Entomobrya multifasciata | reverse complement strand
AAAGTTCTACGATTCTCTGATTTTGTTTTTCTAACTTTTTTTGGATGAAGAAATTCACAACCTACATGAATTTTTAGTTATAGTAAACATTAATTGTCAAATACAAAGTATATGCCATGACATGAAATTCTATCAGGTTTCAATATTTGTCATGATACTTGTCATAGTCATGTGAACCGTTTCGTGGTATTTTTAATACGTTCTAATTAAAAGAAGCAGTTTAGACTTGAGTGAATCTCTGGGTTTTTTAAAAAGTTTATGGTAGCGTAGTATGCAAATGAATTAAAATCAATATAATTGATTTAATCACATAATCTTAATCTTGCATATTTTTTTAACCCTCTTTTCTATATTTTTGTATCTATAATGTATTTTATGCAGGCACGAAAGAGTGTATGATATGAAGGTTTCGCACCTTTCGCCTTACTCTGATGTTGTGTCCGGCTCACTCACAACTCACGACGACGGCTGATACCGCTGCTGGATGGATGGAATCTTGTTTGCGTGTGTCTGTCTGTTCACTGTTTTCTAATATTGTGTGTTACTTTTTAGTATGTTGAATGTTACATTTATAGAATGTTGAATGTGAAGTAAAAAAGACAACATAAACACTAAATGCCGATTACCGATTGTAGCTGTTAACTAATAGAACTAGTAGTGACTTATGTCATACCGGTATCTGGTTTGTTTATGCTGTATCCAGTAATCATTTAGCCAGCCAGGTAGATATCGGGATCATATGTTTAGTTAGCTCGCTCATGAATAACTTTTCACTCTAACTGCGCATTGTTTATAGTTGTTAATGTAGGTAGATAACTGTGTTAACATTTTATATCGTATTGTTACTGAAACTTCAGGGTAAAGTTAAAGACAGTTGATACCTGGCGCAGTATTCTGGCTGTTTTCTAGACATTGATAATGACAAGTTTCATGGTCGGTGATGTATTGCAGTTGAGACATGAAGTTTGTATTTTTATGAGCTTCTTTGTGAAATAATTTTCTGAGAAATATTTGCATGCACTTGAAATTTAACTAATTGTTCTTCAAAAGAAAGTGAAGTTAATTTTATGGCATTGACCTTGAATGGTAATTTAGCCGAAATGTAAATTCACACACAAAGTACACGTCAGTCTTAGATATTTGTCTATGTAAAATAGAAATTCAGTTAGCTTTTCTTTTGCTTTGTCGTTATAATTAAAAGGATGCCAGTGTTAGGCCTGGTATAGAGCTACCACCGATATTAAACTCAAAAGTTGTTAGTAATGGCTGTAAATTTTGATATTCCGAAATGGTAAGATTATCGTTTTATCTAACAGTAACCATCTATAAAAGTTCCAAAATTTAATCAGTAATTTATTTCGTAGGGCTGCAAAACCACCTCCAGGTGTTCACTTGGATGTGATGAAAGGGGACAAATTAGTGCAGGTAAGCTTGACCTTCGCCGTACAGCAAAAAACATATATTTGGAAGACAAATTTTATAAACTAACGCATTGTGATTACTTCTAGAAATTAATGCTCGATGAGAAGAAATGTTATTTGTTTGGGAGAAATCCTCAAATGAATGATTTTTGTATCGACCATGCGTCATGCTCTCGAGTTCATGCTGCGCTTGTCTACCACAAGCACCTCGAGCGAGCTTTTCTTGTCGATTTGGGAAGCAGTGAGTAACGGAATTTTATAATTTATCTTTATTTCTGAATCTAAACATTACATGTTTTGATAGCACATGGAACCTATATTGGAACAATGAGGCTGGAAGCCAATAAACCCACACAGCTCCCAATTGATAGCAGCTTTCATTTTGGAGCTTCAACCAGAATTTATATAATTCGGGAAAGGCCTCCAACAGTTGTTCCAAGGCCAATTATGGAAGAGCTGGAGAAAACCGCTGCTGATAGCGAGGGAGGTCTGCTGGGTCTCCCTGAAACTGATACAGAATTAGACGTATTTCTTTTCTACTTTAAACGCAATATTATTACACTGCTTTGTAGGTCATTGCTTTTTATGTTTAACTTTTTTTGTATTTTTTATTGCAATTATTTTAAGAATTTGACTGAATTCAACACGGCACATAACCGGAGGATATCAATGTTGGGGATACCTGATGAAGAAAAACGAAAGAATCCAAAGAAGAAGCGAAAATCTGTGGTATTTAACGAGGAAGAAGAAATTATCAATCCAGAAGATATTGACCCATCGATTGGGAGGTTCAGAAATTTAGTCCAAACTACAATTATTCCCTCTTCGAAAGTATGTCAATCTATTTTATCAATCAAAGTATTCAAATATGTGCAATGTTGAAGTTAACCTTAAATTTTTATTGTTTTAATAATGTCTTCAGAGGCCCAAATTAGATTCTGGTTTGGTTCCTTCAAACCATGTAATAAAGCATTATGTCCCAAAACTTGCCGGACTATATGACGACTTACCTGACTCCAACACTTCGACTGTCACTACGCCATTTTTTACCTCGTTGTCTTCAAAATTGGGATTACCTTTGCCCAATCCCGCACCTGAAATTGAAGTTGCTACTGAAGAGGCTAAAGTAATGATTCATGCTAGTAGTGTCAACATGGCTCCTGTTGACCTGGGCGATGAGCCTCGTAAGAAGAAATATGCAAAGGAAGCTTGGCCAGGAAAGAAACACGGTCCCTCAAACTTATTGGTTTAGAAGTCATATATTATTTAATAATTTCTACTAATTGCTACATTAATATATCTCATTATGTTAGTTCACTCAACAAAGAGTTCTCATGAATAAAGGGGCAAATTTATAATGTAGCCCCCGTTTTACAGTTCGCAATTACAACTAATAATTGTTATTTATTTAATAATTTCCAGAATAAATCTTAACTAGCAAATAATTTCATTACATGAATGGTCACCACTTACACATAATGCATGAAACAAACTATATTGTACAATAGGTAAAGGTAATACTTCACATTCGACCTCGTGCAAACAGTCAGAGACGTTAAATATCTGATCAAACAATATTCAATATTTTTAACACAAAAATTCATTGAATTGTATACATCTTAAATATGTAGTATAATTCTTGAAATATTTTTAATACTATAATCTAAAAACATAATAATTAACCTAGTTTATATTGCCCCAACACTATACTGCCGATTTACTAGTAGCCAACTGTCCAAATTATTTCAGGGTAAATATCCCAATGAAGTTTCAAAATCGATGGATCCTAATTCTTGGTGATCTTCAATTTCTGCTTTATGCAAGACAAAATCAGTAACTGGATCCAGTTTCATGTCAGTAAACATCGCAGCTATTTCAGCAGTTTTCTTCATGGACAGAACCCTTTCCGGGGCAAAGTCCTGGTTTTCCAATGATGAGCTGCAGCATGGGCTCTCCTCTCCCTCGGATTTGCTCTCGGGTATCATAGGCTCCTGCTTAGATACGATCTTACTTGGATCGATACGTCTAGAGAAGCCATCTCCAAAATCAATTCCTTGTCCAAAATTAAAAGGGCTGTCCTTATAGACCACTTGGCCAGAAGCGTTGGATCCTGTTATAAGGAGGACCTTATTTTTTGGCATTGGAGGCTTATCCAAAATATCCTGAAATTAAAAACGAAGAAAATATATGCATATTAATTCATGATTCTGACAGACTAACAACTGCTTATCTATCTTTCAATGAACCCTCTTCAATTATTCTGAACAAAAATGAAGATAATTTTATAATTTTTCTTACAAATTCCCGAAACTTTTTCCGATTCTTATCATGTGCGAAAGGCGTTTTCTCTCGTCGTCGTTCATTTTCCAAAACCGTAGGCAATGGTGTGGACTTTCCACTTGATGTAGGAGAGAAACAATGGGATAACCGACGTGATGGGTGATATGAAAGAATTTGAACAGACCTTTGGTTGGGGTCAAGTTTAACTGGTATGTTTGATGTTTTACATGGTGGAGAATTATTGAATGGTTCAAGGTCATATGAATTTGTGTCCGTGTCAGAAGTTTCCGTATCCAAATTAATATTGTAGATCTTAAGCCCATTTGATTTGATACGTTGCAAAGAGCAATAGCATTTCTCGCTCTCAGCACAACTGTCAGTATCATACCCACAAGATTTTCTGGAGCGTGTGATATCAGTGTCAGCTCCAGAGGAGCATAAAGCATGTTGAGTGGGGGTGCAAGGGGCCGTTGCACTTGAAGCTGGTGTGGTAGGTAAACATCTTCCACCAGTTAATGGATGCTTGGATGGCATGGAACAGTAACATTTCTCCGAGCATTTATCGCAAGCACATCCACTGCAAAACGACATGAATGGCATTTCTTCTTCTTTAGTTTTCTTCAAAATTGCTTTTGCTGGAACAGCAGCCTTTGAAGGTAAGGCAACAACTTTTGGCTTTAATCGTGTGGGTACTTCCGGTTTGCCATTTCTCTTGGACACTGGAACAGATTTTCCACTCAGTCCGATTTTCGAAATAGATTTGAAGAAATGATTGATAAACTGGGCGCTATCGTCTGATCCATCTACAGGAGTAGTTGATGGTTTCGTTTTCTTTCTCAATTTCTGCTGCTGCTGTTGTTTTTTCATTGCGTGCTTACTTTTCTTGTATACTTGGTCTTGCGTCAAGGTCAATGCTAGCTTAAGTAGCAGCTCTTGGTAAGCAGGCTTCAAATCGTTGAAGGACATTCCACATGGATTCACAATTCTGTCCAGAACCTGATCCATAGGTTCACTCAATGACTCACCTGAGGAGTCCTCATCATCCGGCGTATGAATTTGCACACGTTTTTTGTTTTTGATATAGCGACCTTCATAGCCAGTTTTGAAAGAACGTCGCCGATTAGAAATGTCAAGTAGCATCGAGTCCTCCGAATTATATCGCTTTAAATTTCCTGCAGGAATTTCAGAAGACTTTTTCTTCTTTCGAGGAGGTCGTATAGGAGCAATGGACTCCGAATCGGAGAACACTGCCCGACTTTCATTTTGCGTGTTGGATGATGATGACGCAGTTTGAGCCAATATATTTTTTATTGCGTTGATTTTTTTGCTACAATTTGCCCCTGATTTTGTTTGACCAGCCAAGGATAATGAGGAAGAGCTAGAACTGGAGCGATTTGGATTTGTGGAACTTTGGGTAGCAGGAGAGACTCTTGTGAGGCTACCATAACCACTTTCACCGCCCTTCCCGGTTCTCATTTTATCTACTAGCGATTGGTACAGATTGGCTGCAATCACAATAGCGTCCTCCGCACATTTACATGCAAAAGCATGACAGTTAAGACTGAAAGTGGCCTCCCTCATAACGCAAGCAAATATTGGAGGGTTTTTGAAATTTTTGCTGCTTTCTCTAATGCAGTCATGATACACAGAGGAAAGGTCAGGATTCATTCTACCAAAGAGTCTGCTTTTATCTTGACCCTCCTGAAATTGCATAACGTATTATGTGTAAAAATGCATTCAACATAACCTATAAATAGCATTAAGCTTTTTTAAATCAGTTAATATAAAGGCTTACCGGGTCACTTATCAATGGCATGAAAGCGCACTCCGTTGGCAAAGGCTCCCCACGTCCAACAAATTTCACCGCAGCCCACACCGCAATAGTGGTGAAAGGATTAACAAGTCTTATCTTTGGTGCCTCAAACCGTAGTCCATCTGATGTTATTGCCAACTGCCCACTCATCATATTCGTATTACTCAAATAATTCAAGTACAATGTTCGCAACGGGGCCTGCAAATCGTGCAAAGCTGCAGTATTCCCTTTCACAGGTACACTTCCAAGATACTCCACAGAAAACTTGAGCATTCCCCCGGGAGAACATCGAACAGTAGAAAAGGGCTTATCAATCCTACTATCCGAATTCCTTGGTGAGCTCTCCCCATAATTGCTATTTCTCCACATGATTTGATCAGTACTAGTCTCACGTTGCCCCGCAGCTTCTTCCCCTGAAGAGGACGTAACCATAAGACTTTGCAACTGGGAGCCTAGACTCTCACTATCATCACATGTAATCCTCACGCTACTAATATTATTACCGTTTTGTCCCTTTTTCGTGCTCAACTGTAGTCGGTGATTTAACGAGTCCGTTGCAATGGAAAATTTATCGTTCATCCTTGAATAATCATCTTCATCAGAAGTTGTCAAAATACGGGCCTCATTCTCATCGCCCAAAAAAGTCGTACTCGGAGCAGTCACTGTGGATGATGCTGTACGGTGTGACCCCATGGGACCCTCAGTTGGGCTTATGCTTTTACCATCAATCCGTATCCGGAAGGGCTCTCCTCCATTTGAATTAAATGTGGAGGGATTCTTTTTCGAAGATTTCCCAAATAAACTGTCAATCCTTTGCTTATACGCTGCACTCCGTTCACTAATGGATAATTGGCTGTTTAATGAAAAACTGCTTGTGTAGGAACTATCCGCAGGTGGGGTATCCACCACAGTAGAGATGAACTTATCTCCATCTTCCGTGCTTTGCTGCAGTATCACAACCATCTGCCAATAAAATCATTTTTCAAATTTAAAACGTTTTCACATATTTCAGTTAAATCTTTTTTTCTTCAGCACTTTCTCTCAAATGATTTTCAAGACTGCGATAATGATGTAGTCAAGTTTATTAACAGCAATTAATGAATATCAAGGGTACACTTTTCATGCTTCATTCGTAGAAGGCTCTAGAAAACTGTGAACGTGTGAATTACAACGATGAAAATTAAAGTTTTCCTATTACTATGGGTGTACTATTTTTAACATGTATTCTCATGCAACGTATGAAAATCAAATGTAAAACTAATGAAAACTGAATGAAGCAAAGTATCAGTTTTAATTGAGCGATTGTCTGTAGTCCCTTGTCCTATTCCTCAATTTGTACACTAGTCAAATCAACACTGGTGTGGTTTTTTTTGTTCGCATTTACAATTTTCATGGTTGCAATTCAACTTGCAATCGGATCCCTCCTCAGACCCTACTAGCCTACACCTAAAGTAGAATTTTTTTCATGATTACCATGTATACTATTCTCGGTGAAAAAAAAACAACATTTATTCTCATTTTGGCATTATATTAAATTAAAATGCAGAGAGACGTAAAAAAATGCATGTAAAGAAGAATGCGAAAGCGGTGTGGTGTGACGTTACGTATAGCATGTCCTTTCAAAATGTTTGCTTTTCGTCGTAAATGCAAAACTGCAACAAGTTAAAAGTTAGAATTTAGAATACTACTTATGTTTACATTTTGAAAAAAAAGAAGCCTTTAGATTTTCAGGCACTCAAAATCAGTCATCATGTTGCGATACATGTCGTTCCCTTAAATTAGTTCCTCTAGCCTAGCCAATTTGAAAAATGACAGATGTCCACCTGCTTGTGTGGTGGTGGTTGGATTGCAATTTTCCTCGCTTGCTTTCCTAGGTCACTCGATTCTCTAAGAGGACTCACTCAAACTATCTTTACTCTTTTCCTGACAGTCAGTCGTCGTCATCATTTGGTTTAGTTTAGTTGGATAGAATGATAGAGACGCTGTTTTGCATCTTGTGTGTACTACTAATACCATTGTCATCATTATCATGCATGCATCAGTGTTCATTGACACAAACAGACAACAGACACCTAACGTGTTCATATAAAGCATATAGACATATAAATATAACTATCTACATTTTGTGAAGGTTGCATTGTGAAAAGAATTATATTTTCTCAGCATCTTTCTTCTTCCGTTGCGTTGTGAGTTCTACCACTTTTTTTTTGCACCTCTCAAAATAATGTTGGTATCGTCAATCCTTTCTTTTAAACGCGCTATTGTTGTGGTGCTGAATGCATGTTTCTGTTTACTTCTTTATTAACGGTTCTTCTTTGGAACAGAAGGCTATTTGTAGTGAAATAATGCCAAATTGCTAACATTTGCAGTTTCTTTCTGCATGCAGCCAACATGTCATCATGATGAGAGCTGCGAGAGATGCTACACTTTTTCCTTATCCAAATTTCTACCTTGAGTTTTTTTCCTAATATGCAAACAAGTTAAATAAATTCAAAATATTTACAACAAGTGGCATTTTTTCTACTTCCTCGGAAATTTTTTAGAGAGCTTTAACTGTATAAATTCAAACTGTTTCGATAGTCGTCACGGTAGGGATAACTGCGCCGATAAATTCTGGCATTAAAAGTGCAATGTCTTGAAGCAGCTCATTGACATTTTAAACTTTCATCATTAAAAAGGTTTACAAAGGGCAATAGTTGCCCTTTGCTAGGGGGTAAAAGTCAAAAGGTAATGGAGTAAAAGTAAAAGCAATCGTTAGTTTTCAGGCATGAGCTTCGAAATGAAAAAAAATACAATAAATTTTTTTGGAGTTAAATTGGGTAGTTTTAATTTAAATTACATTTATGACCATACAGTTAAATAAGAATATAGATACTAATAACATAAATATAATTACTACTGGTAGCCAATTAAACATGCGAGAAAACATTGCCAATTTGTGCGACATTCTGTGCTACACATTCCCAAGTATATAATATTTACTTGAATTGTTCTGCTGCTGGTTTTTGTTTTCATATCTTTATTAGCCTCACAATCAGTTTAATGAATGTAGTTTTTTTGAAATCTCTTGATGCACTGTAAATTTTCGTGTTTACAAGCTAACTAGTAATTTTTTCATCAAAAAATTAACAAGGAAAGAAATCTTACTCATATCCTAAAATATCATGGGGTTAACTCGCTTTATTATTATTTTCTTTCTGCTCGTTTTTTTTTGGGGAGGAAAAGAATGCTTACGGTCTCGTCAATGGAATCATTAACAGTTGGTTTTTAACAATTAAAAATCGAATCTCTCTTTCATTGATTTGTTTACTGAGTCTCATTTCAAAAAGAAACCATGATGATGACAATCAAGACGAGGTGGGTTGTACTCACTCAAATTTAATGTTATCTTTTTACAAAAATAATATGCACATGTGCTCCATACATAGAGATTACAGATTAGATAGTTCATCTCTGTAGTAATTATTAAGACTGCAAAAACTGCAATTGTCAATTGTTGTGGCATGCATGGCATTCAGTCAATTCATAACTGAACATTTGGTTAAAAGGCTTTCTTGAAAAGTCAACAATGGGAAGATATACTATAGTCATGAATTAGTTTGTTTTCACAAGCATATGCTGTCAAAATGGTGTTACCGTGACTTACATTTCTTTTTAAATTGCCACTGCAAATACCCAAGAACTCTATTCATTATACTTAAACATTATTGAAAAATTGAAAAGATTTTTTTTTTGCAGATTGAATTTTATTAGAGATATAAATCAAGTAAAGAAATAGCTATGCTGTCATTCTTGGTTAAAACCATGATAATGAAAGGTTTGTTTATTCGCTTTGCAGTTTTCACAAATTAGTCGTTCTTTGTTTTTATGTGTGACATGCACATACATAAAAACCAGATAAACTGTAAGCTGTACATGATGAAAAACTTGTAAACAGTAGTAACAATTAATAATGTCATCGTCATCTGCATTCCGTTAATATGCTATAAACAATATAGTAAATTTCCCTTTACTTCGATAAAGATAAAAAGGTTTTTCAACTCAAATTTCTGTAAATGACAAAATTGTTAGCAAACAAGCTTAAAACGAAAAAATCAAGCCAGGAAGAAGAAAAGAGTTGAAAAAATCATTTTATTTATTTCAGGGCAAATAATGAGTGCAAGGTTCATCCCACAAGTTAAATTGTTAAATTTTTAAATTCCGTTCTTATTCTAACTTGCATTTTTATTTAATACCAACGCCCACATTCTCTCTATTTAGTTTTCAGGGTTCAACAGAATTTTACCTAATTCATTAACAGTGAATACGAAATTCGCAAAAAAAACAGTTCAAAAGTCTTAAATAAAAATTAAATGGGATTGCGTGTGCTCCGTACGCGCACATTGTTGTTATGTGTTTAATTTACACCTCTTTTTATGCAATAAAACCAAAAACCAGAATAATATTTATGCAAACAATACTAAATTCGGCTACGAAATAATTATAACTTGCATTTTTTTCTTAAAGTTTTAGTTTCAGTCATTCCAAGTGAGTGATTAGGGATTTCGAAAGGTCGCTCTACAACAAAAACTAGATTTTACTAAATAGACACGATGTTATAATAATTCGGCCTGCTACTATTTATTTTATTATTGGAGATTTTATCGGGAGCAATAGTTTATCAAAGGAAATGATATGTAGAAAGGTCTACGTACGCATGTATTTCAATCAGCTATTTAAATTAGAGAAGAGGATATTAAATCTTTTCGAGCACATAAAAATTTACATGTTTGCTTTAAAATTGTAAATATGCCAACACAAAAATTTATCAAATCAAAATAAACAGTTTGCGAAAGATGTAAAAAAATAAATAGTAACAACAAATACCTAATCTTGAGTTAACATGGATTTGTATTTCAAATTGTAAGTAGCTGTTATCATTATCACTTCAGTGCACTGACTGAGTGCACTGCATCACTATCAGTTTTTCTCTCAACATCTGGCACCTCGTCAGAATTCTTAGTTACAATTAAATAATCTGATAATCTCCAAAAACTCATCTTCAAATTCAAAATATTTTGAAAAAATTTACAAGTACAAATTATGTTGGCTGGCTGGCGTGCTACGAAAAAATCAAGATGAGATGTGAGCTTGAGGTGCAAAAAATAACGGAAGATCGCAAAAACTTACGCTACTATGCTGCTTAGGTAGAAATTTTTTTAAAACAAATTTTTACATCTTCCGAAAGAAAGTACCAAACAAGATTGATATCACATAAATAGCATTTTAGCTGCAGGCTAACGAAATCTATATTTTTAACATGTTCATCTCAAGCGTTTCAGTGCATTTATTAGAAAAAAATGTACATATGGTTAGCAGTCAAAAGAAGCCATTCGTTTCAAGAGTTTACAAATAAGTGAAAACATTAAAAAGTGAAATAAAAAGATATGAATTTTATGAGCGTGGTTTATTTTCCGGAAACAGAAAACGTATTTCCTATCGTCATTTATAAACATGAAGTGGCGGAAAAGATGTTATTTTATTCTTAAAAACTTGAAATGCTGTTTGCGTATAATATTAGCATAAGTAAGCGTTACATTTGAAAAACAGTTACCTATTTGTTAAACTCTGTACATGATTTTCCACCATTAAGTATCAATAAATTCAAAAACTTTTAACACTTTTAATGAATTTCAATTTCGTACTTATTCTCAAAGCATGTTAAATCACAGCCATAACTTTTTAATGGTACACAGTACACATAATGATTCAAAATCGTAGTCACGCATAAATTAATGAGTAAAATGCATCATCTTTCTTCCGCTACATTCATATTCATAAATTCAAATTCAGTTGATTAATTTTTGAAATCTCTCCTTGCCATATTTATACAAAAATATTTTTAAAACAAACACATGAAAATATTATTGCAAAAAAACTCGTTCTAATGCGAATACTCATCTTTTCTGTGATCAATCACAATCAAAACAATTTTCAACTTGCCAGATTAAATGGAAGCATATATATGAAATATCTCAATGTTTGATTTTTGTTTCACACATGTTTCATGATGTGCTCTCATTATTTTACATTATTAGGTATTATTGACTTTTTAAAGAAAAGAAACGAAATTTTCATAAGAGTTATAAATATATACTAGCTTCTAACTTGTTGCAGACTTGTATCAAGTACCATTTAACAATTAAAGAAAAACAATGAAATGCAATCTCCGAGTATAAAAATAATATTCAGTACTCAATCAGACTAGACAAGAGAAAATTACAAGAATTGTTAGAAATTGTATTTCTCTTTACCTTTTAGCGTTTTGAAACATCAATTAGAGCTAGCAATCAGGTGTAGTAGCCCACATTGTTGTTGATAGTGCAAAGAATTTTATTAGTTGGAATGCTAAAAATTTCTTTTGATTATGCTTTTCTATGAATTGGTCTTGGTCCGAACTTTTGTCATGCATATCTTTTTTAGCTTAATTTAAAAAAAATTATGTGTCCGACAGACCGACAAACTGATAAGTATGAACTTATTATAAAAATTGCCACTGCCTGAAATTTCCCAATAAGTCTCTTTGCATTAAAAAATACTTCAATTTGTTTGCATATTTGTTTACGACTTTATAAAAGTTTTTGATATTAACAAAGTTCTGGAGGTAGGAAATTTATCATTTTGAAAACTAAACCATTTAGCTTTGCGTAACTGACCATGTGAAATAATTAATCAAAACAGACATTCACTTGACGACTTGACGACATGCTTATTACTGACACCCATATAAGAAGACATAACGGTAGTGGAAGCCAAGCTTTAATTGTGTAAAATGTCACATCACATCAAACATCAGCGGGAAAGATTTAGTTTCGGTAGCATCTTGAATAGCCAACATTACATGCCAATTTAATACTTATATGTAACCACTACGAACACTGATAAAATTTGGCCAAGTTGAATTCAAAATGGAATGCAGTTCCCTACATGTAATACTTTCAACAAACACTGTAAACCACATTTTGGCCTTAAAAACAAATGAAACCTAAAGAAATGCAATTCCTGGGGATAATTCTATAATTCCTCTAAAAAAATCGGGATTAGCTAACAAAAGGAAATAAAACACTGAAAGTAATTGTTCAAAATGATGTCTCTATCTTGAACTAGATCTTAGAAACCTTGCTAGAAAAAACAGGCATTTTTATTTTTTATACAGCTTAGCGGACAATTACCAGAGATCCATCAGCGTTTTATTTTCATGTGCTTGCTTTTTTGCAAATGAACAAAGGCTCACGCAGCTTGCGTTTTGTAAAACACAGTATAAAACATGTAATTGCTAGCTAGTGTAATCTACAAGTTGATGTCATCGCATGCTCTACTAAAAGATGATGATGTTTTATTCATGAAAAAAAGTCAACATCAACAGAGTTTTTAATTTCACGGTTTGTAAAACAGCTCACTAAACGGGCGACAATTAAAATGGAGAGGGTGGCAAAGGATTATAGAAGAAGCGATTTTTCATTTCATAATTTGTGTAAAAAGTAAAAAGTTTGTTATGAATCTCATCTTTCAAACAACATCACACCTTGTTAGGCACATAACTTGCATTATTACCCTATCTTATCATCAAAATCAGAACTTGAATGATACATTTTTTCTAAGGCGCTCTGTTTTACTTTTCATTCGGAGATCGGGTCAGCAAACGCAACAAAAACTAATGCTTTATTTTGATGTAAAACTCTTCTTTTATCTTTTTCATCGATTATGCAAATACCTTATAATTACAAGGGTTCTAATAAAATACTAGTGTAATGAGTACGTAACTAACAACTAGGTACCTACAAAATCATCTTGCGTAATAATTGGTAGGCATACATAGATTTATTGATAGACGAAATAAATGTGTTTCTAATAGTTACTAATTGATTTTTTTTTCATCCAAATATTTAAATAAATTATAGTATTCGGATGAAAAAATAATAATAAATCAAATTATTGCTGAATATTTATTTACTTTAAATCCAAAATATCATTTTTATTGAAGTGAAAATAAAAATGAAGAGAGCGCTTACCTTGGTTTACTTTACTTCTTGAGGCTGATTTGCTACTTTGGTGAAGGTTTCTTTCAATTCACTTTTAACTCACTTAGTAGTCTACTTTTATTTTTATAATAAAAAATTGAATAATAAAAAATTGTAGTGGTCAAAAATATCTAACTGATGTAATAAAATATGTGGTTCAGTTTTACTCTATTGTGAAGATTCTCTAATTGAATTGTACAACTTAACCAGTTAAAGGAAAATAGAAAAGTTTTTTTTTTCACCCCGTTTCTAGTTTCTAATCTAACAATCAAACCGAATATATTTACTCTTCTTCGGAAGTGAACTTTGTTGTAAGCCGGACGGAAATGTACCAGTCCTTCCAATAAGCAACTGAGCAAGTAGAAATGTTCCTCACGGACTTATATCTCCTTCGTTCATAATATTCATTGCCATCAACATCTTTGGACTGCCATCATAGTTGGATATAAGACCATTTTTTAAAAATCATTTCACACTTGGGCAAATATTCAAACGTACTTATGAATATTTTTAATTGCACCAAAGCAATAATTAATTTTCCCATTGATTGCTCATGAGTACAAAACTCTCGGTAAACAAGTCTCATGAACAATGCGTTGAAAAAAGTAATTAACGTGTTTTATGCTTTTCTCGTATGATTGTATCTTCTGTCCAGCTAGCTCTTCAAATCACATCGAACGCGTTCAGCAAAATATTTCACACTTGAGTTTGAGTCGTAGCCGCCCTCTACGACTATTGCTTGTCGGCAGCATGCGGAATACAAAATGCTTGCATTTTTTTCGCTTCCTCTTCTTCAATCAACTATGAAATTAGATTATTACATGATATGATCCATCTACCACACTTATAATTAAAACTTAAACAAAAGTTTTAGTCAAATTAAAAAAGAGCAATTATATTGGAACGATAATCACTCCCTGGCGCCTAGTACCACAAAAAATACCCAAAAGAGATAATTTTTTTTGCAGATTTGAACCAAGCCCTGGTTTACTTCACCAATTGGCAAGTGCAGAAAAAGGGGAAAACTGCACGAAAACAATTATTCCCTCATAATTCACTCTGATTTCCGCACACCACTAAATGGCAATTAAATAATTATAGCGACCATCAATTTCGTTGACACGGGTCGGTAAAAAGAAGAATGAACATACTTGTTTCCTTCAAGCTCATATTCCAGTTTTTTTTTGATATTCCGAATTGTCGGTGTTTTATTAGTCAATTCACTACAAGCACATACCACACACCCACAATTGTTATTTGCGAAAACAAAAAGTTGTTTTTTTGCAAATTGTTTTCCACTTTTTACTGAAAACAATAGAAAATTGGAGTGCACTTGATTATGGTTAAATCCTATCGGACAGAACAATAATGAATGGGAACAGATCCGAGCTAAGAAAGTCTCCGTGAAACTTCAACGTGAAGTTTTTTTCTTCAACAACTTGCCATTGTTGTTGGATTTACAACAGCATAATATAAAGTCATTCAATTGTTATATTTTCTGGCTGGTATCGCTCTTCTTTGAATTTTTTAGGAGCTCTCTAATAATGCGTGTTGTTAGTTTACGGTGCAAATGCCAACAAACAACAACGGAAATTTTTTGAAGAATGAAAATAAATAAAAGCAGAGGCACAACGTGCAGAGCTTCTTGAGAGAAAAGATTCATTCAACTTTTAAAAGTGGACTGAATGAATTTGTAAACCAATGTAAAAGAATACTCGCTAATAATACGTTTTCCTTAGCAATTCAAATTTAACAAATAAGTACATGTTCAAGAAGAAAGGCGAAAAGATGCATTTAAAGCGTCAGTGTGGTTGGTAGACTATATGCTTTGTTTGCTGCAATTTTAAATTACCTAAAAGTAGCAAGTGTATAATGATGAAAAAGTGATTTAATACTAATAAAAAAGCATTTTGCAGATTTCCTTGAGATCTGCCCCTTGATTTTTTTTCTGGTGAAAACATAGTACAGTAGTGATGCACACCCCTTTTTTTCTATTGTTAATGTAAAAATTGAATCAATTTTTTAAACTAAAGTGTTACTCTTACTATTATGTATATTTGCTTCTGCTGACCATGAACTGTGAACCATGTAGTTGCGGGGGTGGGATTTAAATCCAAGCTTAGCATACGCATGTTAAACTACTTTGTATGCATCTAGTGAAATTATTAAACAGTTAATGAGTTGCATTATGCCATGAAAGTAGTGTATGCATAAAATGCACATATTATGTTCATATTATTAGCAACACTACACAGCTTATATTATTTACAATGTACTAATCAGTTGAAATGAGATGGGTTTCAAGATTTTGTCTAAAAAGTTATTGATGTACTTACACTACCCTACATCAACTTTTTAATTAACCGTTGTAAACTGTTGTAGTAAGTAGTCTCACTTAGAGGAAAGAAAATACGGTTTCAGGGTATCCAGAACAACGACAAGAAACCAATTTTCATTGGTTTCTTGGTTTTCAAACCAAACATAAAAAATTGTGTTGACAATTATTCTGAATTGAATCAAAGTCTCCTTCAAAAAATTCTAAGAATGGGCCGGATGTGTGGACGTTGAATACAAGCCACACAAACTATTCCCAGTTCTTCAAAATCATTATACTGCAAACTTCATTAAATGATTGTTTCAATCAGATCCTGATAGAAGCGCAAATTACAAAGATAACAGATACAATTTACTCATACGATCTGATTTTAGTTTTAATGTATCTTCGAAAAAGTGTTTAGTATTCTAGCATATTATCTTTATTAGTAACAAAGGAAAATAAAAACGTTAACTATGTTTAAGTAAAACTTTTATATAGTTTAGTACATATAACTGCATTGAAAAGAACCAATAAATCTACGATAATAGTGCACGTACCAATACCACGTTCATACTTAATTGCTATTTTTTTCATTTTTAATAGCTCTATTTCCTTTTTTATTGAAGAAACTCATACTTGTATCTGAAATTCGAAAAGAAACAATCATATTTACTGCAAATCAGAAATGGATACCATTCAATTGCAATTTTCCGTTGCTAATTTGATACTTCACGTACACGTCTACTCAAACGATAAACAGAAGCAGTGTGGCATTGTGGGGAAAAACTTTTTGACTACTGAAATATCTCAAAAGAACGAAGGTCCTCACTTTATCCACGATTACGATTTTAGGATGATGTTCATGAATGATATGAACTTGAAGTATGATAAATTCGATGTGCTTGGGTGAGCAGGCAGTAAAGCACGAAAAAAGTTTTTATCTTCCTATTCGAAACCCGTTGTTATGCCTATTGTTGTTCATTTATTTTTATAAATAGTGCATATAATCAGTATTTACCAGACTGCTGAGAGGCTCTTTTTCGAGGTTGTCAATTCAGTAAAGATATGGTGTCGTGGCAAATCTGTTATGGTTACTGAAGATCATGATGGTTGTGATTATAATCGTAATCGTAGTTAATATCATTATGAGATTCCTGATAGCGTTAAAATGTAACAACACCCTTTAAAAGTATTATTATGTAGTTTATTTTCTGATGCAATGTCATCTCTACCGACGCAGTTTACTGGGAAGGGAAAATTATTGCTTAAATGGTAAACTATTCGTTTTTATCTTACATAACTACTTAAAGTTACCAGAAATTTATTTCATTTTCCGATTAGGGTGAGTTATTACCAATTGAAATAAAAATATTTCTAGTAAAAGTATTTTAGTAAGTTCGGTTGATCTTATTCTTTTCTAAATTAGGATATAAACCAGTTTACTTTCTCTGGATGTTAACTGACGTATCAAGATCATTAAATATGAAACTTTAAATTTATTAGTAAGATTATAAAGTTAGCTATATATCTTTAAAAGGGACAAAGGTTTTTAGTAAATAACCAAAGATGCTATGAACGATCAGTAAATGGATGAGATCGGAAATGGTTAAAATATTACAAATATTAAACAACGTAATCCTAACTTTTGTTAATATTTTTAAATTCAAGTGTTAGTCGAACTTTCAATATATTGGTGAGTTTTGATGTGTTAAAAGGTTTGGTAGTCATAATGCATAAAACAGTGCGTAGTGCGATATTGCGTAAAATAAAATTACGCTTGTTTTAATAAATGTAGAACAAGATACGTAGTATTTCGAAATGAAAATTAAAAAGCTAGTCAATTAATGAAGAAAGTCCATTAACTAAGAGTAATGTGATGTATGTAACTAGGTGAAATTTTTCGGTCCAATAAAACAATATTTTGACGATTCCACCTAGTATTCATATTACGTTACGTATACAACATTCTCGAAAATGAAACAATCTAGAAACAAAAAGAATATTATTGAAAAAAACTAGCATGGGATTCGAAACTAAATGAATTAGGCTATGGTGCCTGGTCTGTCTGTATAGCAAATCTACCCATTACTA
Organism: Entomobrya multifasciata; assembly: GCA_034693345.1. Classification (NCBI taxonomy): domain Eukaryota; kingdom Metazoa; phylum Arthropoda; class Collembola; order Entomobryomorpha; family Entomobryidae; genus Entomobrya; species Entomobrya multifasciata. The sequence continues at coordinate 63,173 of JAQFXM010000076.1, read as the reverse complement.
GATTTTTTGTTTAAAATTATGCAAAGGTAATAGGCATGCTACTAATCCTTTTTCGTCTAATTGTTTTTGGTAAATAAGTTTTAATAGCTACAGTAACATACAAAACGATTCGATGGTGTGATGAGGCAAAAGAGTGTTTTCTTAATATCGAACTGCGATTCAAAAATTCAATCGTCAACTTTCACTTGATTTCACCGAAAATAACAGCACCCCATTTTACTTTGAACGTAGATGAAAATTGAACATTCAGAAAAGTTTTTAAATTTAAAAGAAGAATTTAAAAAAAACCATATTTTAATTTTTTGTTAAATTAAATAATTAAATATTGGAACACTATGAAATAATCAGAATTGTCCTTTGAGATTACTATATGACTTGCATGAATGCGTATTTTAAAAAAATGTCAGAACTTTAATTTTTAGACCAATAATCAGTTAGGTATCAGCACTATCAGCTTCAGAATTTGACATGGACTATGTAGAATTCTAATCAATAACCAATAACTATTTTTAAAAAATTAGGATAATTAAAGATAATAAAAAACCTTGAAAGATTTTTTGACCTTGTGATAAAACGTTCGAAATTTGACACAGTTTTAACCTCCCAAATAACATCGACTTTAAAAAAGATCACTAATTACTATGTAGAACTTTACATCTGGTAACCTTAAATGCAACGATATATTACTTCATGTAATGCTCTCTATACAAAACCAATTCTAGTTGTAACCACTCAATGAAATATGAATCATGAAAAAACATTCAGTGCTCCGTGACAAAAACAAGATACTTGTATAATTTTAGTATTTATTCGTATATTATAAAGTTTTGGAATATCTGAAATAAAAAAATCAAAGTGATATAAAATATTTGTGTTTTTTTCAGGCTATATTAGCATGTTAAATGTTAATTGGTAAAAAATATTTAAAATATACAATACACTAATGTTTTAATATATTTTATGCACCAAAACTGAGGTTTTTTAAATACTTTCCAGAACTACTAAAAATGTTAGTACACAGTACAACATTGTTGAAAGGAACTGAATAAGCAGTAATATTAACAAAAATGAATTCAGTATACAGACTTGAACAACAATAAAATAACCCTTACTATTTGAAAATAATGTATAATACGTATTTAATAATTAATGAAAATTATAACAACTATTTAACGATTCTTATTGTTTACACCAATGGTTAGCCAACCCCCTTTCAGTTTTATACCCTTGATTACATGTACTACACTTGAAATTTGCCTCCTTCAAATGACGGATGGAAACATGTTCCAACAGTTTTAAATCTGTTTCGTAACCCATACCACAAACCGGACAGACAAAAGGCCTTTTTCCCTCATGAATTTCGAGGTGGTTAAAAAATTGATTAGGGGTTTTGAACCCAGTTTGACCACAAACCTCACAAGTGGTGGTTTTCGAAGACTTTGGTCGTCCAGGGCCGGACTTTGCTATACTTGAAGTTGTAGAATGGTTATCATCCCCAGACATAGAGTTCCCAGAATACTGGCTGCTGCTACCACCACTAATTTGTCTTACTTTACGCGTTCGTCCAGACGTATTTGGCAATATCTGAGGCTTCTCGGTACTGCTACCTGCTTGGAGAGATCCGTGGTGTCTACTGCCTTGACTTGAAGCTACTGAAAATTTGTCTTCTGAAACTGTTAACTTTTGGACTAAAGATGTAGATGGTCGACTAATGCTTTCTGGACTTTGATCCTCATCTAGGGTGTACTTTAAGTGCTTAGCTTGTTTACTTTTTTTAGTTATTTTATTTGGAACTGGATCCACTTGAGGTATCAATTTTGGCATTGAAGGAGAGAACATTATACTCTTATCACAGCTTTCATTATCATCGCAATCGCTGTCTTCAGAATCTGATGAAGTACTTTTACGTTTAAGGTTTCTGTTGTTTTTAGTTTGCTCCTGTGATGACGATCTTGTTGTAGCTTTTGGTGGTGGAAGTGATATTAAAATTTCTTTACTATTAGTCTTCGGGTCGACTTTCAGCTTGATAGTTCCAAGTCGAAAGGGATCAATGCTTTCATCTCTCACTCCTTCCAGGTCACCGAATTCCAGCATGCGGATAGCAGATTTTTTACGTCTGGGTTCAATTCTGAAAGTTTTTGAGTAGAACGCATTTGTAGAATTTTAACCTTAATTACGCAACTGTAGTTTAAAGGGTCACTTTGACAAACAATGAATATAAAAGCACTTACTTTGTTGAAGAAGACTCCTGCTTGTCATGAATCTTCTTCATGTGAAAATTAAGTGCTGCTCCACTATTGAAAGTCCGCGGACAGCTGATACATTTGGCCATCATTTTAGCTGATAAAACTCCTTCAACTAATTATTGAATGATGAATGAACAGGATTTAATCTAGAACAGAAGATAAACCCAGAATTTTTTTAAACAATTTCATGGCGAAGCTAAATGGTAATTAGATTCACACTAAAATCGATTTTGTCAGTTAGTTATAAAAATATAATAGTACGATAATGTTTACCTGATGTTAATTAAGAATTGCCAAGCTTGTAAATAATTTCTTTAAAAACATAAAAATGTACGAAGTTTGCCAGAGAGTCACATGGATCCGTCAGAAGAGTTCGTTCGTACTATTGTTTATTTACATACGTACGTAAAAGTCCATATAAACAAGCACGCAGAACAACTGGCTGACTGACTGTGACTTGCGCCTTGTTTTTCTTGTGCAACTATGCGCGAGATGCTGCTACTGCTATGCTACTTGTCTTGCTACTTGCAAGAGTTGCAAGGAGACATTGTTTGTGAATGCCAAAAAGAGACAGAAGTACTATTCCAGTTCATTTGTTGCTCTCTTGTTGCAGTTGTTACAATTGGCTTTCAGATTTCAGACAAACAATGAACAAAAGCTGAACATGAACAAAATGAACAAATGAACATTTTTTGGTAGCTTCATGGAAACCTTTCATAGTCGGCAAATCATCAAAAACTGTAAATATTTTTGTCCTGCTAAGCTGCACGTACGCATTTATAATTTTTGTGAGTGTCTTTCTATGTTCATCCATAGCATCCAAAATGTATTCATGATTCATGAAGTCGGTATCGGTATAGTTGTTTGTGGTGTTGTGAACCTTTGTTACTAATTGTATATAGCATCCTATTTTTAGTTTACGTACACCTTAAAATATGATTTTTTTTGTAATTTTCTTTCGGAGGGAGCTATAGGTGTGTATGATATGGTTTCAGTTACCTGGCACGTATATACATTACTTTAGTGATTGATTAGGTATGATTCATGTAAATATTTCAGGCATCGTTTTCCCTTAAAGGGTTAAATTAGGAAATTGCACAAGAAATTCTAACTCAATTCAACTATTTGGGTTAAAAAATAATTCTGTGTTTTATACAATATTAACACTTTTTTGCATATAACATAATGTGGGTAACGGGTAATTTAAAGACACTACGGAATAAACTAGCAAATTCGTAAATTTACTAGCACGACATAAATATACGAATAACTCACTAAACGAATAATTTTCGACGGTATAAAAAATATGAATTTGAAGTTTTTATGATCCAGTTTCATTTCATTAATAACTATATAACAGTTTATCTCTGCAGAAATGTATGATATGTGACGTATTGAGCCAATGATTGCTGGATGATTGTGGTCTAAATAAAAGAGCCAGTGATCACTGGTAACTTGTCATTTTGTTCATCAGGTCAGCTTATGAATGTATTTTTTGTTTGCAACATATATTTCTGTGGTTAAAAATTCAAACTTTGTAAAATGGGCAAGATTGAAGATAGCACACAATGTATATGGACTATGGAGTATGGATAGCAATTTGTTGAAATCCAAATGATTTACCTAATCTAAACGATTTAAATTTAAGAAAAGGGGTAACAGTTCAAAAATCGAACTATGGAAATTGTTTTAAAAAATTAATTCGTTCCTTTCCTAAAATTTGTAAATCAAATGCAATTATTTTCCAGAATAATCTGTAGTCAAGTGCAAAAACTGAATTCTACATAATAATTATTAATAATTTTAATGCAATAAAAACTCCGTAAGTTTGATTGATTATAAAACGGTCATCCAGAGGTGCAAAAGTCCGTAAACAATACGATTTTTGTAGCCCAATTTACAAACTGGTGATTCCAAATAAAGTGTGTCTGGTTTGGTGGTGTTATCAAATAAATAAAAATCGATAGCTGAAATATAATGTGTAAATTTAAAAGTAAAATAAAATGGACAATAGACACATTATTTTCGATGTTTGTTAACTTTTATTTATTTATTTACTGTATACCTGGATGTTTAAAAATATCATCAAAACTTTACTCTTAACCATGAATTATTAGATTCCAGTAGATGCGAATTCACATATTTTTTATAATAACGTAAAGAAAGAAAGAAACAAACAATCCATTAATTTTTTCATCATATATCAAAGTAGGAATGCTTCTAATGTAATATATTATATGTATTTATGTATTCATATATTAACTAAAATTTGTAATTATGAAACCTACTTCATATAGTTGCACTACATCAAAGAATATGGAACCGTCTGTTTCGTCAGTTACGTTAAATATATATAGTTATTATTACATTACATACTTTAATTGAACTTACAGTTAAATTGTTAAACTTTGTTTCTATAAAATTTGATTTTACATTTACCAATATTTTCTTTTACTTCCTCCACTTTCACTACTCTACCTCTAAATCTAGCACAAGGGAAACAATACAAAAACATACTTACAGGCTTGGAATCTCTATCTATTAAACTATTTATTATTTAAACTAATATACGTTTCAGTAGTTACATATGTATATATATTATAAATTATTTAAACGAAAGTAAAATGGCACATTGTTTCATGTGATTCACATGTTTTGAAGAACAATCCGTGTAGGAGCAATACTTGGTTGCTTTTTTAGCTGTTATATGTACATCAGTAAATATAATATATATATTTTTTCAATTAAATTGAAGATGTATTTATCGTTAAACTGAGAAAGAAATTTTATTTATATTTTAACAGTTTGCTTACAGTTAATCATTATATTGTTTACATTAATTAAAAGTTGTCACATTTTTCATGATTTACCCTCATTCAGTAAAAAAAATTAACATTTATAACAGTCATTGTAGCTTTCATTGTAAAGTTACATATTATAGTTTATTCGTCGCTTATATATTTGAAGCAAATAGTCCATTTGCGATGGACAGATCTTCGTCAACAGATTTCCAACGTTTTAGAAAGATTGTTTTGGGGAAGTGACCACTATATCGCGTTTATATTATTTGTCGTCATACTCATATGTAAACGGCGGACAAGCAAAACCACATCATTCTCACCTAATTTTTTTTACAATATTATTATAAATTCTACACTATTCTGTATGTATACTGTATTTAAAACTAAAAGTCGAAACAAGTTAACAGTTCCATTCTCTCATCTTCTCTATTTTAGCAAAACGATCAAAAGAGATGAAGATTAAAATTAACTTTTTTACTGTCTGTCTAACCTAATTAATATTTCCTTAACATTAAACATAATATGTATATAGATAACTTGTTATTTAACTTTGATAACTGTGCTCATTTATTATTCACATAATTAATTGCAGAAAATTCTAACGTATTTTAATAGATGCATTTTCATGTGCTGAACAGCCTCTACTGACAAGACTCAAATTCGTTGTTGAATTTGAAGCTACTGGATCAGATAGCGGAACAAAAAGGAGGACATGCATATAGCTACCGGAAGTACACCTTTTTACACACACAGGTTTTTTGTGCGTATCTTTCTTTTACAGCTCCTTAATATTTCATAAGTAACTTTTGTTGAAAGGAGTATTTAAGTTTAACTTGCAGATTTTAAATCGTTGCATCACGAAGATAAGTATTTTTTGTAACATTTTACGCAGGAAGAAAAACTTATAATAATTTGAGCATCTAACAGAATTCCAACTGTGGAAATGTATTGCACCGTTTTAACTGTTTTCTGGAAGGATATTAGAAAACTGTTCTTTCCCCAATTTATAAAATCATGTTTAATTTTGCCACAAAAAATTGTATTTTTTTCAAGACAGGCTAAATTATATTGTTCTATTGTGTGGAGGCATACTTCTTTTTTGTCACATGAAACGTAAATAGATTTTTTTTCCTTCCGAACAGATTTTGACAATAGAGTATAAAAAGTAATATTTAACATATATCTACGTATTTATTTTAAAAATTATCTTAAATTTCAAAACGACGTAGTTCGGCAATATTTACAAGTAAAACGTGTCTTTCAGTAAATAATTGAAACCTTATGCTAATGCTTTAAGTTGATTGTCAATTAACTTGAAAATTTTCATTGTTTTCTACTAGATGGCATAATATTGCAGTCTTATTTTCCGCACAACTCTGCGTTTGCTTGGTTTCTTCTTTACGTTGCGTACGTATTTTTTAACTTTAAATTCGCCATGCGTTATATCAAATTGTAGTATAGCTAAAATTACTCTTTATCATTTATGTATTTTGTAAAATATTACGTTGTAGCAAAAGTTCTATCTACCCAGTTTCAGTTAATTTAATCAGTATTACAACAGCACAATAGTATTTTCTCTTTCTAAAACATTTAGTACAGTATATATATTAATTTATAAAAATTAAAATTAAAAAACATATTAAGTAGTCAACGTATGTATACATCTATAAAGAACATTTGTAAAGATTTTTCTCTTAACGACACAGTTAGCAAAAGATGTGCCATCAACTTAATAAACTATGTATCTAAAATGACACCATTGCATTGGCGAAACAAATATTTTCTAGAGAAATGATCATGTCGATTGTCTTGTATTCGGTTTCTCTTTAGTAATTTTGTTGCGTAGGGCTCTTGTGTAAAAGGTAGTCAGGCTGGGGCACAGGACAATTCCAAAAGTTCTCCATCTTGTTCGTATAAAGTTGTGAAGAACGATAGTTCCTGTAGTTTTCACGTATCAATTGTTTGCCTGGTTGAACATATCTGTAAAATCAGAAGAAAAAAAATTTAACGTTAATTATCTGAGAAAATTATTGTGACCATATAAGGAGTAAATTAATACGTACACAAATGTATGTAAACCATACACAGAATTTATTTAAATTTAGTAGCTCAAGTTGAAAAACATGTTCTTTTTTATTGCCTTTTCGTCGTTCAAAGCATATATTATATAACTGTTTCACAGCTACATGTAAGAACCTCCTACGAGAGAGATATTTTAGTCTGTAAATTCAGTTGTAAAAATAAATTTTTTGCTGTTCAGTTCTACTACCTACTCGACATTTTTCATTTCTTCACTCCCTTTTATACTTTCATTTGAAGCGTAAAACGAATGGTTTTTTTTGCCAGGGGACCGCATCTTCATGAGAAATTTTTCGAGATTTTATTTCCTTCGAAAACGAGAAATCCCATTTTAGTGACATTTCTATGTGTGAAATAATCGCAAGGGTGTATAATGCATTTCCATTAACAATGAGTGATATCAGCAACACAAAAGACATAATATCAACATTTCAATTCCAATTTGTAAATATTTTGTAGGAAGTATTTTTTAAATTAAGTGTTTCTGCTTTCCTGTGAGTTGTACAAGCACAGTAATATTTTTAGTGATTTTCTTCCTTTAATATTTTGTTTGTTCTATACAAGATAATGGGAATAATAAGATTTATGATTATTGCCCATGAGCAAGAATGTATATTTCATGTTATAAAAATTATAAAGCAAGGATGGATGCAGGCAGGCATATACACAAAAAAAACGTAAGCAGAATGGAATGAATGACCATTCAGAGATCTCATCTTTCTTTCTTTTTCTGGCTGGCTGAGCCCCTTCATTGCTACTGCCACTTAACGACGAAAACTTTGACGAAGAAGATGGCAAATTGCAAGAAGCTCATATTTTCACCCTGATTTGAGTGTTCATGTACAAATAGGTAGCTTGTTGGTCGTGTAGTAGTTGGTATTGTAGCGCAACGCAACCACCGAAAAATAGAGGAACCAAGAGGAACAATCACATGCATAATATTTAAGATTGTATGTTGATCTCGCGTAAAAGAGAGAGAGAGAAACCAGTCAACTTGGCGAAATAACTGTACACGAGAAAAGTAAGCTTGGACTTTTAAAAAGGATACAGAGATTGAGAGAAGAGAAGATGTTGAAGCAGGTTTTTGCTAAAACTTTTTCAAAAGATGAGAGACACTGCATTTTTTTTTTCAAGGTATGGCCATATTGAACAAAAGTAGTTATACAAGTAGTGGAAGTAGTACTGGCTACCAACAGGCTGAGGCTGACTGACGTAAGCACACCATCATCTCATACCATCTGCTTTGTTAAGAGAAAGAAGCAATCTATCTCTTTGCCAAGTCTGTCTACCAAAGAGTACAGATGAACGACACAATTTCGGTCCGGTGTACATGATAATGGCAAAAAAAATAATAATGAAGTATATTTCAATTTCAAGTTGTATTGGTTATGTGTGCACAAACAATGAATGCCTCTTAAAAACTGATATGAACAAACTGTACTGATGCTAGACAGCAAAAAAAGAGCGATACTTGACATAAATCGATAAAACTGTTGTGTGCTCCATTAAAACTGCATTTCATAAACACGCATGACATTTTAAAAAATAGGCACAACACTGCTTTGTTCTCCTAAAACTTAAGTGGGTAATGAATTTTTTTCAGTTGTCTCATTTATTTTTTTTGTTTTAAATACAGAAGAATTTCAAATAACTAAACATATTATCATAACCATTTATTTTAATTTATGCATCAAAATAACCATGTAATTTGTAATCCTCCAGTGTGACAAGTAAGTACAATAATGTTGGGGGTTAAAAATCTTAATTTAGATGAGTTGCATGTATACATTATTCATTTTTTTAAATTAAATAATACTTGCATAAGCATACATAAGTTTTTTAATTCATTTAATTCTTCCGCCACTTAAGAATTAGTTGAGATGAAGATTTTTTAAACATTCACGGTCTAATTATCCACACTCCACGCGTAAAGTGCACAGATTATTTAATGTTGTATAACGTATAACATGTACCAATGCTAAATTTGTACTGCTTTTCTTTTCATTACCGCCAAGTTTCATAATTCAACATTTCGTCGAAGACTTTATATAACTTAACTGGTTATCTATGGCAAATAGTTAGCAAAAAAAGAAAAGAACCACGGAAGTTGGTTTTACTACGTTATTTGCTCTAATGCAAGTTACGTCAACCAAATCAGAATTCATTGATTTCATTCTAGTAAATGCAACGAAATCATCAGTGCAATCTTACCTCACCACAACAATGTCGATGAGTACAAGAAAAAAAGTAGGATAGGTGCCTTATGTTTTAGATTTGAGGCCTTAGGTGATCATACTCTAAAACCTTCATACATAATACTATTACATGTTTTCATGCCAATATTATTGTTACTAAACTGCGGTTGAGAAAATAAATTGAATTAAATGCAATCAAATTAGTACAAATCTTTTGGATGCGAACGCACATAATATCCTACCCTTTCGTAATACTCTATTGTTTAACAGATACTTTTCCTTTCCTTTTTTCCATAAAAATTGTGAACACAAATATGAAAGGCATTAAACCTCAATACCAATTTACAGATGAAGACATTTTATTGAAAACGCATCGTGCCGTGCCGTACAGATAAAATCGGATAAGAACTTTTTTGCCATTTTTTACATTTCCTTCATTTGAATGTTTCGGCTGAAAATCATTTCAAGTCGGTATGAGTGAACATGGTGGATAAAAAAATATTGCATGCGAAATCTTCTATCTGCACAGTAATCTGACTTTAATATCTGCAGCACTATAAGTCGCAAATATTGAAAGAAAAATTGCAATTTTAAAGTTTGAATTGTATCACTATTTAATCCCGTGCCATTCATGTATCATATCATATCAGTAAACTATGTTGACGAAATGAGAAAATACTCATGATAAAATAATTATGGTAGCATCAACAATAAAAAAAATTGTCTGATAGTCTGCTTTTTTTATTAGAATTTATCAAAGACAGCAAATACCATTATCTTTACTCTTGCTCGCGTTATGGTGTTTGATTGCACGACGAACATATTACATGCCTCAATGAGTTTATATTAATATCACCTCCAACCAACCATATAAAAGTTTACTAGGCATGTTTTCGATACAAGTTGGTAGGTTGTAGGTATGCAAAAATTGATAAGTAGTAAATGATTACAGGATTAATCAAAACTGAAGGTGACGCAAAATTATATTTTTTTGTCTGATGATAGCTTACACACACACATTCCCAATATTACAGATTTCTACATCATCAATTGTCGAAGACGATCATTTTCTGATTCTCTTTGTAACACATGTATACACAAAGATGCGCAAATTGATAACTGTGTATTATAAAAAAGAGATTTGTGAAATGTGTGTATGTATTTTCATCTGTTTCTTAATGCATTTGCAAGTGATGGGAAACTTACACTTTAAAATGAAAGATAAAGGTCAATAACACCCTAGAGGACCTTACACATATTTTTTTTATATTCTCTTTCTCCTTTTCAACTCCTCTCCGCAATCAATCGCCTCACAAACCAAACCAACGCAGTAATGTAGTATTAGCAGAGCTGCTGTTGTGTGCCTAATACAACCACATATGTCTACATACTACTGCCGACTTTTATAAAATTGAATGTAGCAGTGATTTTTACAGTAATGTATTGTTGCTGTGTGCGGGTAGTAGTAGTTAGTACTATTAGTTGTAAGACAGTATCTTGATCATCTTCCTCCTCTTTCGTCGTAGCGTAAAAAGTGGTGCTGATGATTGTTACAGTGTGGGCACACAGGCAAGGCACTTTTTTTTGCTAGAAAGAAAAGTGTAAAAGTTGTGTGTGTAGAGAATACCATGATGATACTACACTAATGTGTTGGCTATGTAATACTCAACTCATATCATCATACTTATATTTTGGTTTCTGGTAGCAGTAATTCCACCTCAATCAATGTATGGTCTGCTATTACATCTAGCAAAGAATTGTACCTCTGGTTGGTGAAGTAACACTAGCAACCACTTCTTTTAAGTCAAGTCAACTCGGTAACAATTGAAATATTCCTTTTATATTCCTCTCTCTCTCATTCTTGCCAACTTGCTGGCTCTCTTTCTCTCTCTGACTGCTTCTGCTCAACTGCAAGTTGTTGCTAGCATGCCAAATACAGAGATTTTTTCTAAGAAGACTTTGTATGCCAAACACTCCTGCCGGGTTGCAAATTGTCAGGTTACCTGAATCAAGTAGCCAGAGAGACTGGGAAAAGGTGACGGTGAGGTACTAACTCAACCTCAGTTTATATAGTAAAGTTGCACTCATCATGTGTTTGTTTGATGCGTGTTTTAATATGAATGTACATGTACATACATGGATATTTTTACGCTCATACATTCCATTGTATGTTGTTATAATGTACTGCTGCTGATGATTGTGACTTTTGCATGATATGAATTACTCACGTCGTCGATTTAATGTTTAAAAGATTTGTTTGTTTGCAGTGATAACTTTATTGCTGTAAAGGGCATGATGATGATGCTGGCAAAAGATACACAAAGTTTACCTATCTTGTTAGCTACAAGTTAGTGCAACCTAAAATGATGTATTTTACCATCTTCTTTTTAACAACCCTATTTTGTTTATGTGTGTGCAAAGATGTGGGGAAGGCAATTTTCATTGTATTTACATTGTATTAAGACAAGTCAGTGAATCTTGCTTCCACACCGCAACAAATGTAGTATAATAGCACCTTTTTTTACTTGCAACAATAGCAAAAAACAGGCTGTTTCTTCAAAGGAGTATATTATATAAACTATTTCATTAACCAGCATAAAACCGGAAAAATTAGACATTAAAATTCATTATGCATGCTTATGAATTTGAATGTGAGTAAGACAAGTAGACTGTATAATACTTTTTTTAATTTGTTGTGATTTGGGCCGAGTCTGTCTTGGTTTTAAAAGGCATTTTGTATTGATTGAAAGAACGAAAATATTTTTTCTCTTTTGTGTGACCTAACTTACTACATAAAATATGAAATTTACGAGTAGTTGTAATTGCTTTAAGATGAGCTGCCATATTGCTTTGAAGAGTACCACGGTCGTCAAGATAATAAAATTCTTTTTCGTGTGAAAATGTCGCATTAAACTTTCCAGACGAGCTAGTGTTATGGCACATATCACACGCTTTTTTTCTACAGCCCCTGTGACCGTTATGCAGAGCCATTTAACGTGCTTAAACTTACAAGCTAGAAAATAGCTCTGGGACTGGTTACATGACCTTTCTGTAAAAAATGTTACCAACGAAATAAAAATTAGTTCAGGGGCTCAATAATTCTTTTTATAGTGGAGTGTTGGTTGCATTTAAATGCGACTAACTTATTTTTAATACTGTATTTATGAGAATTGCATGACATAACAAGCGCTTTGATTTATACTCATATGTACTAAATATATCAAATATGGCAATCATATTGACTATTGATGATGGCGTTTTATTGGTTTTCATACGAAATTCCATACCAAGTGCATTGGCTACAAATTGAAATGCAACTTGTGACTTTTGACTTGCAATGCTGTTGTGGGTGTGTTTGACAATTTACAAAGAAAATTGTGCATTTACAATTTTGGCAAACTGCAAAACGCTATTTCATGTTGGTCGTTGACAGTTTTATTTGTAACTTTAAAACATAACTTGGGTGATACTTTACATTTTTATCCTTCATATATTTTTTAAATATCAAATCCCGAGCCACCAAAATGACACTGCTTCTGCATCATAAGTTATTTCTCTCTCGTATTCAAGCTTTATTTCATTGGTGCGTATCTCTCTATTAGCCATGAATCTACTGTTGATAATTTTTTTTATAAAGATCGCTGCCAGCAAATTTACCAACAAATCTCTCGCCATTCTTGCATCTCCGACAATCTGTGTCAAAAATGCTTAAGACTTGTTACGTCTCTTCTTTTGACTAACGGTGAATTTTTTCGCCAACTCTCTGCATTTTAGATCGCTAATACCTGTGTGCTTGTGCACTACAGCTACCTGCCAGCCACACAGTAAAGCCATTTTGCTCATATAGAGAAAAAGGACCTATATAAATAATTCAGCCAAGAATTGGCTCTTATTACTTTTATACGATTCTCCTAAACCACATATATTCCAAATACAAAATCTAACGAAACCTGCAACACATTAGATAGATTGTAATACTTTGTACTATTCAAGTCACGCAGGTACACACCACACATGTTCAAATAAACAACATTATCAGTAAATACAGTATCTTATTCTACCACACATGACATGACTGATATTGTTATTATCTAGCCAGTGCCTTAGTCGTCGTCAGTCATCGCCGCTACTTTATTCTAACTATATATTTTTACGTAAGCATAATATGATAAAAATATAATGATACCCACAACAACATAAAAATCTCTGTAAAAAATGTATAATGCAAAAAGTGCAACGTTGTTTTGTAACGTCCTCATTTGCTTCGCTGCTTTGTATACAAAAAAAAACCAATGAAATGTAAATCATTAATGCCAGGGAGGTAGACAGATAGCTTGATGATCAAGTTTGCTAAATGGCAATTTAATTCAAGTTATATATTTTAAAATAAAAATCTCATCAACTTTTTTTATTCACTTCTTTGCTCACTACTTCATCGTCGTCGTTATCAAATGAAAAGAGTGAATAGGAATGAATGAACAATGAGCGCATCATCATCATTCCTCATCGTCGTCGGTCCGTTTTGCTGCCCTAATTTTTAGGAACTGCACGTCATAATTTTCCTTATATTTTCTTCCTGATGTTCACTTGTTCTGATTGTCGTTACAGTATAGTTAGTATAAAACATACTTATAATAAAAACAATTTTTTTTAATGCCAAATGCTATTTCATATAAACAACTCCACAGCAACATCATGAATAAGGGCATTAAAATTGAATTCCGATGTGCAAAGACAATAATAATAAGGTGTAAAACTATTGGTTCGTGAGTAATAAACACAAAGCTAAAAAATATTGAATATTCTTTGTTTTCAAATGCAGCTTGAAGAGTAAGAGCGACAAAAAAAGAGATAAAAAATGCAATGACTCATTTACAGCACACAAAATTTATTTTATGTGGTTACAAGTTATAAATACCAGGGTACTGTGCGTGTTCTAACTATCTCCCAATAGTCCCAATTATTCCACTCATCTTTCTTAATCAACATAACAATAGGATAAAGATTATTATGATTAGAGTTAACAGTTTATTAATATAGAAAGCAATTAAAACATTAAAAACGCATTCATCTATCAACCTACAAACCATAAAATACATGGGCCCCTTTAAAACGTGCTCATGAATAAATTCATTTTGCTAATATCTGACATCCATCTTATTGCAGTAATTAAAATGTTTGAAATGGTTCAATCAATACTTATGTTGTTTTACAAAAAATTTACGACATTTAAATTCGATTTAGAACAGAACATGACGTTTTACAACATAACTCAACATGGTTATTATTAGTGTTTATTACATGCATGCACTTAACTTGCTACACGCATAAATAATGGATTGATGTTTTAAATTTTTTATTGCCTGCATGGTTTGTTGAGTGTAATTATTATTGTAACAATCTGTAAAAATGATATATGTACATACATAAAATTATTATTTTTCGATGCTATTGTAGGAATATGCAGATTTATTTTGCTCGTGTATAAAAGAGAAAAAAAAACATGCGGTCATTGCACAGAAAAATTGTGCTGAAGGTGAAAATTAAACGCTTTCGTAATGTTTTGTTATACACCTATGATATTTCATAAATGGTGGATATTATATATTATATAAAGTAATCATTTATAGCGGGTTACTATACTACACTGTTGTTTAATTCATTCGAGTATTTTAAACAGGATTTTGGTCAAGATTTCATTCTAGTCGTTTTATTATTCGGGGGTGTTTTAAAGCGACATGTTGGCAAACCTACTAATTCAGGTTTGACTGTGACTTTGAAAATATCTCTCGAAAAAGTTTAAAACAACTGAATACAAAGTATTTTATGTTTTAGGAGAGATCAGCAAATGTCTCGAAAAAGTATACGCAATAGGAGCGTATAAAGAATATTGTTTGCTTACAGGAAATAATTTGTTATTCCTTCCTGCTAAAAGTCAAATGGGCACTCATCAGCATCACGAGTAAATATTTTTGTGAATGATTCACTTAACAATGTACTGCGCTAAATACGATTGTATTGCATGACAGACACAGCGTTTTGTTTGATAAAGTTGTAAAGACAGGGAGAAAAGCTTGCAAACGTACGCACACAAGTGTGCAGACCTCTGAGATGGCAGGTAACTCAACTCATTTTAAAAGATGCAGAACTGCACTTTGAGCAGCAGCAGAAGACGCAAAATATACATTCGCAGAATAAATTCCTCGCAATATTATTCACCGTTTTGCTGTCGTCATTCATCAAACCGTTTGCTGTTGGTGGTCAAAAACTGAATAATAATTAATAATAATGATATACAATACTCGAACAATGTTCAAGTTGCAATCGCCCAAAAACACTGATTTGCATTCCTCGACACCCATCATTATCATTTTACACGGCACCAATAACCAAGCAATTCTCAAGTATTTTTGATGATGAGCTCGTCGGTCATCCTGAAACTATCGATTTAGCTAAACAGACCTACTATCTCTTGAGTAGCCCTCCCATTCCTGTGGTGATTGATATTACCGAAAGGTATCAAGAAAAATAAGGTGTATAGCACTCTTTGGGATACGGTGCCAAGTCACAATGAGTACGCATTTCTCTTGTGATATTATTGACAATATTCATAAATCGGCCCCACAAAACGAATAAATTATCAACAAGACCTTTCCGTACCTCGGATTTTATCTTTCAGGACAATACATTGTCGTCATCATTTCATTCGTCGAAAACTTTGTTTCCGATTTCTTCACGTTGAATTGTGACCACAATGGCAATAACTTATTGCTAATTTCTGTCACAAACAAGCCTATCCATTTGCTTGGTACGGTGACCGATAATAAATATTATTTTTAGTCTTCACAACCTTTTAAAAATGCTGTTAAGTATACTGTGGAACTAATTACTATTCTTAACGATTACTGATGATTTGTCACTGCTGACCATTAAATGTTTTATACAGAAACTATTGTTGCTTTTAGATGAACTGCAACGGATCGCACAGGTGGAAGGAAATTTATGCATTTAAATATCAACTGTTTATTGCAACACCGAGCCTATAAATAACTTTGTATGAAATCTGCCTTGAACCTGGCCTAGCATTAATATCTTTTCGTACAAGCATAATTATCTGAATAGAAGATGCTCTGATGAATACATAAAAAATACACCGGGTGCTCAACGAGTACACGAATAGAATTTGTTGCATATTTAATGTTAACGTGCTATGCAATCTCTGCTATTTTTGTCGAGTGAAGCATACAAGTCATAAAATAAGATAGTTGACCTTTGTCTAGCCTAAACCAGCCCCCGCCTACATGCACTCTATTAGTGTCTTGTTTCGTTACACCTGAGAATTTTTGTGGTGTGGATGATTCTTGTTTTAACAATTTAATTCATAAGTACGCTTAGTTTTATAACCCATGCATACACAATGATGGCTTGCAAAGATCAATCTTTATTATTTTCCTTCTTCATTTTTGTGGTGAGTCATAAGACCAGAAAATTATCTTTCCTGCATAACTTCCTTCCTCCACCTTTGCGAAAAACAGAACCTGCTACACCTGCTGCAACATAGTTACATGCTTCCATGTATGAAGTAATACATTTTTTATGAAGTTTAACTAACAAAATTTCCACAACAGATGCTAGTTTTCAAGGAGTACTAAATATTTTTTTGGCAACTGCATCTCACACAATTAAATGAAAAATATGTAATTTGGCTTTCACTTCTTTTATATCGCTAGGATGAACAATTTTATACGCTATAATTTTCCTTGTTTAAAATCTACAGGAAGCAAATAGCTTTGTACGTCTATTGACAATATATTGTATCATGCATTGTTCAAGTGTGTATTATTGAATTAAAACAAGAGATTTAGTACAGCATCGGGTATTCAATTGACAAACTTTCGTTACATTAAATTAGTCAGTATACTAGCTGTAGATTAATTTGGATTGCTTATCTAAATATGAATGGGTTATAAAAAAGTCGCCAAAAATGCAAGTGTTTTGATTGTCTAGCTTTTTAAATATCCAGTTCATTTACAAACTTTTTAAACCCTTTTAAAATTGAATTTATATTGTTTAAGGTTTGTTCTGCTAATTAAGATGAAGTAAAAATCATATAATGGATTCCATTTAAAAGAAGCTACAGCATTTATTTAACTAGTACATACATGATAGAAAGTTGCGATACTGAACACAGTACATTACTATTAAATTACTTTTCTGCATTTGCCTTGCTTCATTTCACTAAATTATAAATACAAACTAGCTTTTACAGCTCAAAATCAAATACGCATGTAGGAAACCATCATCATCGTAGTAATTGACTGTTAAGAGTTTAAACAGTCATTTAAAGTATAAAATAGGAGTTACCTAATTGACTAATTCCCAGAGTGTAGTGCAATCACAAGTACTTTAAAAATTAACTATTTCCCATAATTAATATGCAAATGACATTATCAATTAATGGATCAGCCGAGCACCGTAACGCAGTAACGTATTGATGACTGACTAAGATCGTATCGTATCCAGTCATGATTGATGACCGATTTCCGTCATTAAAAAGTCCATTAATCGACTCGAGAAATTATTATACTATAACTTTGGCCTCAAAGTAGAGGTAGATGTATGCTCAAATTTCCTGACAGTTAAGACCGTTATATAGGCTTTCAACGTTATAGTGCAAATCATCCCATTAACATATGCACGTAATGCAAACTTGGCTGTTGTAAATTCACTTTAGAATTATTTTGAATTTAAAAAATGCACATAAGCATAAATTTTATTCCAGACGTAAACACGTGGAATAGGGCTTTATTTTTTGTTGCACTTGTATGCGGAAACGGCAAAATGTGCAACAAACAAATGTGTACATGACATAAATATTATACTCATGATGGCTATTTGCTATTTTACAAATTGCAAGACGACCTCAAAATTGACTGAAAGTAATAATAAGATAATTAGAAAACAAGGTAATTTCCATTAAGTTGCATCATCACTTTTAACTAATTCTTAACAACAAAATTGATTTCACTGAACAAATTTATTGCTATTTTAATGCAATAAATGGCAATACACAAAATCAGCATGTTATAAAACAACGTCTCATTATAGACGTGTATATTATCTTGTTGAAAAGTACCCTTCAAATTGTTCTCTCTTTTATCATGATTTATGAAACTGTGCAGTATTGTATTCTTCGTTACTGCAAACAAACGATATTATCTGCATTAACATCACAATTTTGTCATAATCATCATCATGACTGCTAAATATGCGATGGAATTCATATGTCAATTTATTATTGTAAAAGAGCAATGCTATCATCAACTTCGAAGATGCCACATTTCTATTTCTTTTGAAACGATGCACATTACAAGCATATTATTGTAGGGCAGGTAAGCAATCAACTTGTCACATAGTAAAGGTCATTAAAATTTTGTTGCCAAATGATTTCCAACAAGCAAGCGCAAACCTCTTTTTAAAGTGAAATGACAGTATTGACAGTTTGTTGCCACAACAAATCTATATTAAAGTACACATATATATGACGGGGAAAATTATAATATTAAGATGGATATAAGAATAATGATCATCATTATCATTTATCATCATACAATGAGGATTTGTGATTATAAGAACCGAAATGATTACGTTTGCTGTCTAATGATAACTTGGCTGTTTCTATTGTCAGAAAACTCTAATGTGCTGGCGCATTTTTCAATAAAAAAACATCGTATTCTATTAAGATTTTCATTTTTATCATCATCACAATCATCATCAAAGTCTTCATTTTTATGATTATGAATGATGGCACTATTGTCGCAAATATATTTTTTTTCGTCACAAAAATGTACCAAACCGCATTACCGGTTGTCCACCTGTTCCTCACTAGTTTACTGTAATACCACATTTCTAATTTCATTTTATTTTGTTTGTCGTAAAAATATTTTTTAAAAAATAGTTATTTTATTTTCTGATTTGTTGCATTTCTTGTTCGACTTTTCAACTGTGTTACCGTCATTTATTAAAAATGCTAACAGAATTGTCCATATTTATGCAGTAATTGATAGACTTTTCACAAAAATTGACAAACAAGGTGTTATTAAGTATTCGACGAAAATTAAGATTGTTTAATGATCTTCTTGTTGGGTAGTTTGACTGTTTTTTTGCTTTATCTTTACACTTACATTTTTCAAATACTGATGTGATGAGACATAAAAGAGGAAGGATGACGATGATTCGTCGATGATGAAATTTTTTATGTACAATATTGTGCATAGATAGTTTGTCTTCTTGCGTTATACAAGCAGTGTACCACTTATCATATCATACAATATGTCTATGAAATATAAAGGTAAAAAATGTAACCATGCGGTTTTACTTGCACATGCACTCTATGCAAATCCAACAGACATGCAATGATGCAAAGTAAACAACTTTTTTTTACGATACGCGATGAACTGTTGACCATACATTTATTGCATATTTTTGCGCATGCTTTTCAAGAAAATTTGAATGAAAAGAGAAATTAACCAATAGTATGCCGTTGAAGATGGATTTTTCATTTAGTCGACTCGACTGTGTCACTCCTTCATTCATTTCAAACGTTTCTTAGAATCCTCTCAATAGAATCATTATTTATAATTAATTTAAAATTTTCTATCTGTCTTGAACTATGCTAGCACGTTCAATAGATTGTTTTGAAAAGTTTTAATAGCATGTTGCATTTTATGCTCTGTCATTTTCAATGATTCTCTTTTATGATTTTTTTTGATGTAGTTTTACTTCAAGTAGTTTTAGGATCTTTTATATCCAGACACACCGTAAGTGGCATGTTATGTTCGAAATTTTGAATCAGCACGCAATCATTTTTCATTTCACTTTTAGAAGTTGATCGGTATTTAATTTAAGATGAAATACAACTAGAAAACCAATTTTATTTCAAGGACCAAAAAATAAATACATGACACTTTTCCTTCACTTTTAAAACATTCCATTGCAAATAACTTTTAAGTTGTTCATAATTTCAGCAAATGTTCATAAAAAACCTTCATTCTTCGTTCTCTTGCAGATTTTTTTACGTTTCAACTGTTTGCAAAATTACGTGAAAATTCGGAAGCTTGACGTAAAGAGACTAACATATAATTATTCTATTACAGCAATGTAAAAGTATTGGCATAAGGTTGGGAAACCGACTGTAAAAATGAATTTCAATTTTCGTCGGCTAATTTGCTGCTGCCACAAAAACATCTCATTGTTTTGTCATTTGCCAAGTCGTTTTTACAAATAGGGTTGATGCACGTGTGTACATTTTCGCACTTGCTCCCTTTTGCAATAACCAACAATAGCTTGTTAGACTCTTAAACAACTGGGAAAGTGTTATTTTATAGCTAAAATTAAATTTAAAGAGCACTTTAAAGAGCATCCTTCAAAGAGTATAATTTATTTTTAGATGGGATAAATTACAGATAATTGAAAATGGACACTAAAAGGCCAGAAAAAACTATATAAAGTGGTTACCGCTTTTCTGTCGGTATTTTTATAACTACCCGCAAAATAGCACAAGGCTTGGTGGAGGAAGAAAACGTGTTTTTAGCCTTCTGAATTTCAAAACGCATTACTCATCGAATTGTGCCACTGACAACATACATTTTTTTCTAAAGGTTGCACCCGTTTGAGTTGTGAGGTTTACTTCAATGATAAACTTGATAATTGTTCTCGCAATAAAAAGTTCTTGCTTGTTTGGTTAGCTTTATCATATCTTATTTTCAGGTGTATCATGACCAAGTTGTACCTTTAGAACGTTCCAAAATTATGACAACTGAAATGTGATGTTTACACAAACTCACTCTGTGACATATTTTACAAACAATTGTCTGCAAAAGTTCAAAATATGATAACTCGTCCAGCATTATTATAACAGATATTCATCACTCTGTAAAAATGAGCGAAGGAAATAATAAAATGAGCATTCCTAAGGTTTAAATATTTTCGTAAACACATTTCGTGGCTACAATGATATTTCACGTTACTTGTCAAAACATGCTTGACAAGTACACAATGCATGACATTAAATTCGGAATTCCAACTTTGCACTCCTGAAAAGAGAAAAAGTTTTTAAAGAAGACAAGAAGATGAATAAAAATGGACACGATATAACGCAGCCACCACCAACTTAAGCCGAATTTGAAGTACATATGGATACAGTATTTAACTTTAAACTTTTTCCTTGTAAGCTTATTCGAAATTCTAATGGCATTTGCAAATTGTACTAACGTAACTACTGCCATTGTACAAAGTTGCGTTTTTGGTAATGTTACCTCCCCAACAGATACGTGATTTTACGCATTCTTTTATTCAAAGGAATTTAACTCTTTACCGTAGTATTATGAAAATCACTTTATTTTTGTGGAATTTATTTACCTTGAATACATACAAAACAGTCAGTCGTTTGCAGATTTTCAAACAGGGAGACAGTAGATCAGACCCGTTTCTCAACAATATATCAGTGCATTGTGCACAATACTTTCTGTATTCATTCATGTTTCTATAGAAGATATACACAGTGCTTAATTAAATTCATCGAAATTCAACGTCAGCAGAGTAAACAATCATATCACAAAACTTGTTATCAAGGTGTTTAATAGTTTATATTGATCACATGACTTTTTCTGCTAGTCAATGACATTGACTTTTCAAAGAGATTAGTTGAATTCAGGATACGTTTAAATAACCTTCATTTTCCTGCTGACAAAGCATATTTGGTGGAAAATATTCCTTTTTACTCATTCGAATAGTTTTTAAGTCCATTTCCACAATTTACGCATTTCCTTGGAATACGACTTTTGCTCTTCAAATTATAATATATTTCATATTAATATTTTATCGAATCCAGAAAGTTTACCAATGTATGAATTCACAAAAAGGCTCACAGCGAATTCCATTGCATTGGTTTTATGAAATTAATATAATGGGCTACATGATTTGTTAACACGAATAACCTGTTGCATTCAAGCTTTTTAGTTATCATCGTCAATTTCTTCATTACTTCACTCTCATAAAATACAATGAAAAAGGCATTTTCATAGCTCATCCCCATTCAGCAAACCATCACAACAGAACAAGTACAAAAATCAATTTTTCCCTACCTGTTGCATTGCCTAGAAAAAAAGATGATTTTGTTTTCGCTGTGCTGGGATATACGAAGAAGAAAATGCTCGCATAAATAATTTGCCAGAAAGACGCAACGACAGAAGGAATACCTGCATACAAATGGGCTTGGCTTTTTAAAATTATTGTGTTGCATTGTATTCCTGAATATATAAAAGTAAAGAAATAATGCAACGCGTTGCGTTTTCTTAGTTGGTCAAATGGTCAAGTAAAAAGGGCAATGAAAAAAAGATGTGCGAGCATTCGCCATGTGTATCGTTTGAAAAGCTACAGCAGCAGGAATGGCTATAAAAGTAATAAACAGCCATTCAAATTCCCACATATGACATACAAAACACATTAATGAAAAATGGTCAAAATGGTCATCATGGAGTATACCTTCACTTCAACTTTCAATTCCTTTGAAAGTGAGCAAGCAAACATGTGAAATGTGTAAATGTGAACAAAGGGTTCAAAAAGTAACCTTGTGTCAATACTTAAATAAGTAATAGTAATGTACAATTTTGAACAAAAAAAAATGTAGAGATTTAAAATTGTAAACTCAGGTAACTGCGAAAACTTTTAATCGTGCAAAATAAATAAACACTCTTAAAGGGCGAAAAAAAGAGAGAGAATTGCCCTTTTGAGATCAAATTTTTTATTACCGCAGTTGCATGTCAACATGAACTTTTCTATACCTTCATTTTACACCTTATTTTACCATCCATGTTTTTCGAACAATTATTATTTTTTATGATGACACAGCATAGAAGTAAATCAATATTAACAGTGAACAGTTAAAATGCCATATTTTCCAAGTAATTAAAAGAAAGGGCAAGACACAAAAAACAGCACAGTAATTAAAACACTGCAACTGCTGCAATTTTCGGTAGCTTTCATCGTCAGATTTTCTAGAGATTTCCCATCATAGTGTTTATTGTTTATTATACATCTTGCTGGTTGAAGTCAACCGCTGGCCTTTACAAAAAAAACATTTCATGAGAATCTCTTTGCTCATTTTATTTGTTTCTTCAAAATAACATGCATTATCAATAGAAAGTCAGCAAAGCCGATTTTAAGAGGCAATGGACACATAAAAATATCGGTGGCTGAGAAAGAAAAGTCCCTCCTCATCTTTACACAAAAGCTACACAATATGCTAGCTTAAACCTTTTTGATAAAAAATATAAATGTACATATAGATATATTTATATATACATACGCAATGAGATCATTGTACTGATGACTGACCAGTCAAGTCCCTCTGCCTTCTTAAATACACGCAACACATACATGAATTCAATACGGCCCTGATAATATACCAAAATATGTGATTGTTGTGATGCACATTTTTTCCTTATTTTTCTGTGCGTGCATAAATGCCCTCCTTCGTACTCGTAGTACCACCACCACAACTACTACATCTTCAAATTTTTATAATGCCACACACTTTAAATCAGGATTTTCCCGTAGTCTACTTCATCTTGTGTTTCGTCTTGGCCCACTTGAGTAGTTTTGGTTGTATATGCACCAAGTTATACAAGTGAAAGAAACGAGGTCATCATCACAAAACTTTTTCATACTACTTATGATAATAAACGAGAGTCCTGCAGCTTGTTGTAGTTTCACCAATAGTAAAATGTCGCCCAAAAGGATTTCAATATTCAATATATATTAAAGATGCTTAATGTGTATGTCCATCCATATAATATGTTGCACTGCACATATTTTTACGATGAGACACCTTTTTTGTTGCATAGTAGTTGTGTGTTTGCAGTTTGCGTGGTAGTCTGCTTTGATAATATGATGCGATGAGAGTCATACATGACGACACAGGTAGAATGTGTTAAATAGTTGTAGTTGTAAATATCGGTAGCTTTCATTTTAAAATTTTATTGCTAAAAGTCAGGTGCAGTCATCGAAAAAAGTTCAGCACAAAGGCAAAGCAGAGGAGCACGCAGGTATTTTCAACGACGACGAAGAAGAAGCTTGTTTGTATAAAAGTATGCAAAGTGTTTTTTATGTTTCTTTATAAGATATGTAGGGAGAATACGGTAACAATGTGCAATAATTATTACTCTCTAAACGAAATCAATGAGATTCTGTGCAGGTTTTTTTTCAGTGAGACATAAAAACATGATAAGGTAGGCCTCTGGCTTGGCCTCCTCTTCTTCTCTGCATAAACAAGGATGGTCAACTTCCTTCATCTTCCATCACACCGTTTTGTTTTTTAACTACTATGACGACTATATACATAACATACATCAATGACGAGATCATCGTAGTAATAATGATAATAATTATCATGATGACTGCTCATATACAGTGTACACTGTGCACTTTTTGTTACAGCAACATCTTCGTCGTTTTTAAAATATTATGTTGTTGTTGTGATATCTGGTCTGGTCTACCAAAATGTTGGCAGCCATCTTTGGATTGCGGTAATCTCAATAAGAACTAATCATTGTGAATGAATTGTACGCAGAGAGGAATACAGGCAGCGCATGATTGTAAATTAAAAAGTCAACATATTTGATGTCTATGATGATAATATGACTTCAAGTCAATGAAGACAGACAAGTCAGAACAAGTGGTATGCAAAATAGTTATTATTTAACGCGATACAGTGATTATCATGATTCGATCGAAAAGTACATACCGAAATCAAGATGACACACTTTGAGATCAGGATGTCTTGGCAGTCACGTATAATGAGTGTGAATTTGCAACTAGAACTGAATTGTATTAATTAAGCGTGAGTGAGCAGTAAAAATTTTCAATTCTGGAATGGATAGTTTCATAAAAGTAGTACTTTAAAATTATTAATTCAGTTGAATAATGCAAGGGTTGCCACACAAATATAAAATTAAACCGATAGTACACTGTATGTATGCATTATAATTGCATAAACAAACATACTTTTTGAGATCTATCAATTAAGATGCATTATATCGCCAAAAATGAAAGGGAGGCCAAACATGTCAAACAATTATATCCGGTATGGTTTAATCTCTTTATATACAACGATATCTCTTTCGCATTGCAAGTGCAAACGAGCTATTGTTCTAAGTTCATCATTGTCACAAATTTTCATTGACGCTTTGACACGTGCAGAGCAAAAAACGACAAAGGCAAGAAGTGCATCTTGCCTTCAACTCAACTGGTTTTCTACTCCAGTTTGCTCTACTGTCTATTGCTATGCATTATGTATGAAATAATCAAATGTAAGTTATCTGCGCCTTCCATCGTAGATCATTTGACTGGATAAAAAATCAATTTCATTAGCAAGCGCAACCATACCTTCATCCTGTCAAGATCCAGCACAGTATAATATGCACTTTGTCAGTAGACGGATAATCATATCTTTTCAAAATGACGCCATGTTAAAAATAAAACTAACATGATACGGTAATGAGAATTCAGAAAAAAGTCTGAAAAGTTACTCCCCTTTATTTTACAAGAGCAAATTCGCACAAGTAAAATGCATATAAGCGTAATAGGATGATCGCATATAATTTATGAAGGTATGTATGTTTTTTATAGAACAATGCACACATGTGTACACTTTTGAAAAGTTCCTTGTCTGTTGTAAAGACGATGACGCATAATTTTTTGATGGTTTTATTATAGTATTCTGTCTACATTCCATGTAGTCGGTCATGTTGGGATATTTTTTTTATTGAAATAAGAATAGGATCAGCAAAATATTAAAAAGAACGAGAACGTTAAAGATTGAAGTACGAAGACAATCAGAAAATCTACGAGAGCATTTTTAATATCTGCACTTTTAATCCAATGTCATTTCAATCCACGAAAATGAAATATATGTATGTATTTCTACAAAATACAATGTCACTACTTATCGTAACATACTGGTCTGTATTTACTATGCCATAATTTATAATAATAATCCTAGTCATGCATGAAGAGATCATAATAAAAACAGACAGGTAAGCAATTCCTGCTTATTTTGGCACATCAGAAAAGAAAGGAATTGTAATACTTTCAATGCTACATAGTTTCTTACAGAGAATTTAGAGAAGAGAGATAGAACCCACTTGAGAATCTGCATGCATTCATGCCATGCCATGCCACTCACTCTATCCATCCCTTGACAATACGTAACACAAAATGATAGGGAAATACAAAAATTATATTCACAAAATTCTTCCCCAGTCAGTCAAGATTATACACAAATAGGGTGGCTCTCTCTCTCTCTCCTCCCGTTAATAAAACTGTTTATATCGCTCTATAATTCTTCGAAAGATGATGACGACAACTACACGGTTGCACTTGTGTTATTGTTGTTGTGAATCTCTGACTGACTCTCATAGAAGATACTTCTATGAGATGCACTGTTATTAGTCAACTCTATTTTTGTTTCGTCTTATTAATCATGATCATGACGATGGCGATGATGATCGCCATCATCATCACATCGTGTATTTTTATTTCTTACAAACACATCACCAGATTACTATCTTGATAATGACGGTTGCTTATGTTATGATTAAATTACTTATACATCTTGGCACACCAGAACAAGAATAATGCTAGACTGCTGTTTTAGTTGATTGTGCTCCCTGTGTCCCTAACACTCCATGATGTCGTCTGACAGCACGTACGAACACACACTATACTCTCTTGGGCTTTCTTTTTATGCACATACTTTTCTCTATCTTGCAAAGATAATCTTTTTTTTCTCTCTCTCTTTTGTTTTTTCCCTCTTGACGACCATTTTGTACAAACCGCATCATAACCATTAATGGTGCAAATTACTATAAACTTTGGGCTGTTTATTTTACGAGTCTTTCTAAAAGAAAGGCACGTTTGTCTTCTGAAAATATTTAAAGAACATAAAAAAATATGGGACTAGTGACTATAAAAACTGAATTTATTGCAAATTTCACAAATAAATAGTAGCACACAGTCGTATAAACTGAATTGAATGAAGTATGCAATTAATGTTCTATTTATAAAACCAGGTAAAAAATTTAAAAACTAAAGATGGGTATGTAATATATTTATGGACTATAATTTTCTCGCGTGTGGATGTGGATTCATTCACAAAGCGCAAATCAGAAGTCACGTCAATAAACGTATCAACAAAACTCTTATTAATTAACTCGTAAAAGATTCATGTTTATGTCATGTCAGTTTCAGGTGTGTTTCGCATTTTACTCTTTTTGGTATGCCTAATACGATTTCATCGTTTAGCTCCTGTGTGGAAGCTGCTGAAACGTCACGGATAATGGGCACATGTACATGTGTATTCATTATATGGACGTGCATTAAGTACGCAGTAACTACGTATAAAAAACAATAGAATATTTTGACTTACTCATCATTATCATGTTATCTTAGTTTTAAAGTCATATTTTATGGTTAACTATACGTTGCACTTCTAAACACTCAACTACGCAACGGGATATTCAACAAATCTTTTTTTGTACTGGCACTGGGGAGTAAGGAAATGACAGCAATAATATAACATCATGCGTGTGGTGAGCTTATCAGTAAACTTAAAATTCAAGGTGAGATATGGTTTAACGATTCTATAATTAAACTTCCATTTTATATAAGTATATTGTATTATTATGTCTAAATTTTTTTCCTACTCTATCGTGAAATTATACAAGTTATAAAGAAGTAAATTTGTATGCTCAGTTCAGTGTAAAGTAAAGATGAAGTGTAAGGATCACGTATTCATTTCAAAAACACATATTATTACATATTATGAAAAAATGAAAATAAACCGTGATGTATTTTTAGTCTCCCTCCACTTACAAAATTTACAAAACTGTAAAACTTTAAATGACATAAATAGAATGCACCGATTACTCTATATTGAAGGCGAGTGTATGTAAATCCAACAAAGCAATTGTCACGTCACATGACGTTATGTATGAAAATTTCTTCAAAGAAGGCAACTTAATAATTTGAAAGAAAATGTGCAAAATAAAATCAAGGGATTTCTCGAAAATTATTTAAGCTTAGAAAATAAATCTTATGATTTTTTTAGAAATGCGCTTTATTCTACCGTTGAAGATGAAGATATAATAATTTTTTATGAGTGAATATCTATTGATCATTAATAAAATAGGAAAACATAAAACACAACGCCTTTCCTTTTCCACATAAGTGCAGAATTCCGCTGAAGATAAGAAATTATATTACCATGACCACGGCAAAATGTTCCTATAATACATACGCATTATTCATAGTTCTTTGATGAACGATAGCTATTGAAATTGAGAAGAAAAGTTGTGGTTGAACATTTATTTGTTTGTATTTATGTATGACGCAATGTTTTTGTTAAGTAAAATAATTTCCAATATTTTTTTGTTTTTCTCAAAACAAGCTAAGTGTTTCTAATTCTTACACAAACTCTTACTAAACAAGTGCTCTAAACTATTAAATTTTGACATTTGTATTGATCTGATCTGAATGGGTCGTATGATTTCGTTATCAATCTTTGTATCTTTGTGCTGTGCTGTTTTTCTCTAAGCGGAGAACTTTGAATCCCTCTTATTTGGTAGGAGAGTAAAATCTTATGAGTACTCTTACGCATGGTTGCACATGACATAATGCACTTTTACTGCAAATTGAATTGGTTTGTAGTCCAAGAACGATTTCATACAAATGAAAAGAATACATATGTGTATGTACTGCACCATGTTGCACGTGTAAACACATCTATTCCCAATAAAATGATAAACGTTGTAAATAAATGCCAGGATATGTCAATTTGCGAATTAAACTTTACAAAATCATGTTTCTTTTAAAGTGCTTCATCAATTTCTTGAGTATTAATAAGTAATCTATCAAATTTTAGCACATGCTTTTACGCACCAAAATTTTCCATTTTATCTAAATATGACATGAGTGTATTCAAAAAAGCCCACAATTAATAGGTATCGTCCTAAGAACCATATTGCCAAATTGTTAAACTGACAGGAGAACGCATTAGGAGTTCAAATGTACAGACAGACATTGGCTCGGTTATAAATTAAAACTATAAAGTGCCTTTGGCTCTTAATAAATAAACAGGAATGCGAGCATGCGAAACCTTCAATACAAAACAAATAAAGTAGGTTTATTCAAGGTTAACATTTTGTAGTTAAAAGCCCTACACGATTGTTAAACAAGACATGAACACAAAAAATATAAAACATGCTCTGGCTCTGTTTTAATTTGGGTTTTCATAATTTCGTGTGCTGTAATAATTGCACATAATTGTTTTCAAAAAGCGTTTATTTTTGCTTTCATTTTCCTCATCCATTGTATAAAAAAGTGCCTCTCAAGAAGAGTTCCTAACCTTTCACATTCTTTTGTGGATCTAGAAATAGAAGAACAAGCATATTGTCGTTTTAACAACCAAGTGTAAAAGTTTTCTTTAAAAGTTGGATTTTATTGCCAAATTAAAACACAATAATTATTACTAATTACAGTTTTTACGGAATTGCTCTAGTTAGATAATTCTCACATAATACATCCTCCCTTTACATCGTCCATCATTGCACTGTTATGCATGTACATATCAAATTATTTACGATACAATTGGTCAGTTGTAAATCTTTTTTTAGCTGACACGATAGAGAAATTGGCAAGTTTAAGTATATCAACTTTTGCTAATTACACACACAATTCACAATTCTCAACATAAGTATTTGTGATTAGTTGTATGAGGAGCATATAACCCTTCCCTCACTCATTGTTCATCAATGTTCACACAAAATCCCATAATTGCTTTTGCAAAGCTTTTCCAAACAATAACAAAAATGAGCATTTTATTCATATGTTCAACTGTAGACCATTTCATGATGCCTTGTTGACGGCTGAAACTGAAACATTTGCAAAATCTACACAATTTGTGCATTATGACTAGTCTCATTTTTTTTACCTTTCTCATTTTAACGTTAATTGATGCGACGCTCTTGTCCTGGTTCAACAAAAAAAAATCAACATATTTGCATTCGATTAAGATGGCAGGTCAAAGTTCTAGTATTGTGGCCACAACTAATGATAATATGTAACAGCGGAAAATCATAAACAAACAACTCTGATAGAAATCTAACGCGCATACATTAAATTATGCTTATTTAGCAAGTCAAATAAGCTGTACGGATATATCGTTCATAAAAAAACATTTTTTTTCCTCAGTTTGCATATAGCCAGGGTATAGAAAGTGTTGTGTGTGTCTGTTGAGAATTTTTTGAGGAGAAGAGGGAGAGTAATAATCGTGCAGCCACTAAACCAAATATCGTTAAAAAGTGATTCCTGATTATGACTATATGCAATAATATATAGGTATATTTTAAACATGTGGCTTCGTTTCACAATATTTACACGGCATTAGTAATGCAGCACCAAAGTTTTTAAAACGGGGTAATATTATTGTTGATTGTTGGATAAAGAGCGTTTATAAGGAAAACTATATAATAAATATTTCATTACTTATATATGAACAACGAGCAGTTTTAGGATATCGTCGTGGTGTATTTGCCTGATTTTTAGTATAAAAAAAAAACTATTAAAAGGCCATCGTTCGGCGTTCCAACATTTGAAAATGTGATTGTTTGGAGATTGAACAATGAATTGAGAAAAAGGTACTGTCACTAAAAAAATAGGTAGTCTTTTTTTTGTTGGAAAGGCAAGCAAATCTGAGGATAGGCTCAACACTAAACCTATTATTAGGGAAAACATTAAGTACCATTTTGGCTATTATCACTTTACTACTTCAACAATGATACATGCGTGTCTATAATGACAGGAAGACAAAAACATCTCTTAACAACCACAACAATCAATCCAAATGAAAGCATGAGCGTAGTCATTTTCACGCATGATAGCCCTTTAAAAAATCACAAATTGACGTGCAGAGAGATGTACTTATGCATTTTTTCCACTCATTCACTACCTGTCAAAAAAATCAACAAATGGTCCGCGGCTTGCTAGTACTACCATTATTTTACCGCCATTCCCATTAAACATCACCACCAACAAATGAATGAAAACGAAATTAGGTATTTTTAAAAATAAAGACTCGAGTACAATGAATGCTTATATTGACAATGGATAAGACAGTCAACATTGCAAAAGCCTAAAGCACATGCATCGGTTTCGTTTTGGCGATAAACTACTGCTTTTTCATTTTTTTTTTTACATAAAAATGGACATTTACAGAAAATTGAACAAAACTGTAGCAATCAAGCATGTCAAAGCACTTAAAACCTCTTGAGACTAATGGCCATAATATTTATACATGCATACATTTCGATTGTTAAAGTCGAGTTGTACCTATTGTTGCTGTTTCGTTCCACAATAGACCATTTATAAATATAAAAATAGGTGCACAATTTTTTGTTGTATCTTTGTTCATTGCATAGCACGTTGATCATATATCAACCTAGTATAAAGTTGTCTAATGTCAAGTGACCTTCATGTAACACAAAAGAGAACAACACTACGCCATACACGAGATCATTTTTATCACGCAGCGTGTTTAGTGCACACTTTTATTTGGGAGAAGTTCCTGCTACTACATCTCTCTCCACTCTCCACCACCACACATGTATGTATGTATGCTTGTAGTGTTTTTTTCATGTATTAAATGCTGTACAAAAAGTGCACCAATTGTTACCATCAAAATGGCTATTCATTACAGCTTTTTTGTAAGAAAAAAAAATCACACACGTACAATCAGTCAAATAGCCAAATACAGAGTATTTTTCTACAAGAAGTGGATTGGATGAAGGATGGTGATGTGAGATGATGATGCGATGATATTAGGCATGATGCCATTTAATTTGATTGAACAACATTTTATACGCACACAAACAAGCCATTCCTAAACAGCAAAAACCGTGCTTGTGATATAAAAAATATTTGATCAGCTCGATATTATATGCCCTAGTGACTGAATCACCTTAAAGATTTGAAAAGTTGGATGATTTTTTTTGTCGTGCTCATATATGAACATGATGTGATCCGTTGTTTGGCAAATGTGCATTGTTAGAAGGATACAATTACTATAAAAAAAGATATTTTTAGTAAAAGTGATGATGCATTTTTTAAACGTAAAAACATGCAGTGACCACGAAATGGATCAAGGTCTTAATCAATTTTTTTTAGTATAGACACCACCAGTTTGTTAGTTTTAATCAACTTCAACATTTTTTTATGTATGCTTTTATCCTCAATGCTTACAGAAATTGAACTTGATAACCTGAGGTGAATCAAATAAGAAAAAGGCAGTATTTAGAGACAGCACACAACACTTACTGTAAATAATTTTTTTTTTTTGAAAAAAATATTGTCTTTTATTGGCACACAAGTAAGCATAATAATATTAAGGTTTTTAAAAAAGTATTGTTGAAAAAATCTTCACTTCTTGAACAAAACAATTTTTTGATTTTTGTGAAAACACTGATTACTGGTGTCACACAGAGGTATGTTGTCTGCAGAACCAGTTTTCGTCAATTACTTATTCTGTCTTATCACACCACACACAAACACGGTCGACTCGACATCACAACTGAACTGCTTGAATGGATTGATCATCATCATAACGCGCCGTTGTTCATTAAATATTTAAATGAATAATTCCAGGTTGAACTTTAAGTGTACAATTGCTTCATAACTTCCACAACAAAAGTGTCTTTTAACGTCATATTCGTATACCTAAAATTTGCATTAATATAATAATACTTTCAGATTGAACACCTTTTTTTACTATTTTCCGCTTAAAAATATGCTTTGTCAAAATATTCTCTCTTTAAAATCAACGTTGCTTAAAAAATGCAGCAAACCTCGAAACAAAAGTTAACATACAAAAGTACATTGACAATTGATTTATATAATTTATTGAAATAAAGTTCAACAAATGCTTACCTTATTTTTTATCGATGTGTAATACGGGGTCCATGATGTCCCATTCCATTGTGCTGTCGATATCCATTAACTTTTCTTGAAGGATACATTTCCATTGGAACTTGGGATCTTTCAATGTCATCTGCAGATAGATCAAGATCCCTGATCATTTGAATGATTTCTCGCTCTTTCTTCATGCCTTCTGTTGTGTGTGGTGGAGTCCCTGAAGGCTTTAGTAGGGGACCCCCATTTTCATTAGCAAACTGAAGATTAGCCAAGGAGCCATAAGACCTTGAGCGATGCTCCTGCCTAATGGAATAAGAGAAAGCTCTCTCATTCAAGTGACCCTTTTTGCGGTATATTCCTGTGTTAAATGGAGAGGAGCCCGGGTCCTCCTTCGAGCTGCTCTTTGATTTGCTTTTGTTGGAAACCATTGTAGCTGAGTCTCCATTACGAAGATGATGTTCCATCCCACCATTTGCCCCACCGTGATGCCCATTCGTCATTGCAGCCATTTGTTGTATTTGTTGAATTTGTTGAGGACTTGGTTGATGACCAGGCCCGTGACCATTCATTAGTGGAGGTCTATTAGGACCTTGATGATAATGATAGCCCCGTTCTATTGTTGCATAATGTGAGGGCATCATCATCATTTCTGGGGAATGTTTCATTCCTTTTTGATCCTCAGGATGTTGCATCATTTTCGGATGGTGGAAATGTGGAGGTGGCGTTGCATTTAAGGGATGTGGATGTTGACCTGGACCAACTTGCATAACCTGATGATGGGGTACTAATGGCATTGGCGTTGGAGCTAATAGTGGCACTGCTGTGAGCATTTGCTGCTTTTGTTTCTTCTTTGATTTGGATCCCTTGATGAGGTGTGGAGGAAGTGCAAATGCTTGCGGATTAAAATGATGTGGCGGTGGAGGTAGATGGCCATAAATGGGCTGTGGATGATGTGGATGCATTGGTGACATGACTGCAAGAGGATGTTGTGGCACTGGCATAAGCTGTTGATGATGTGGATGTGGCGGTGGTGGATGCATGGGTCTGCTCCTCGTTAATGTTGACATTGCACTACTTGGCCTATGGCTTATTGGACCGTTCAGAACACTGCCAGGCCTTCCTGGCATCATGCCTGGCTGTAGTCCTGCACTGGAGCTCAGATTCATCATGGAAGCAGGACGTATCAAATGTTTTTGTTGACTTGATGCAGCTTTCATTTCCTTTTTGATTTTTTTCTTTGTTTTTTTCTTCGTTGATGATGCATCATCCTCTGCAGACTTGAGCAAGGAAAATTGTTGAGGTGGGGGAGGAGGTGGAGGGGGAGGCGGGGAAATAAACTGACGAGGTTTCGATATCCTTGAATTATGTGACTTGACAGATTTCAACGTTCCATCAGGCTCCAAGTAAACAAGCTCTGCAGTACCATTCTGTCCTAAGTTGGAAGTACTTCCTCCCCAAATCTTGTGATTTTCATCCCCTTCATAAATCTCATCCTCATCTGGGAACTCTGCACTAAACTCGTATTTATTCCTGGGAGTTGAGGTCATTGGACCATCCGTAAAATCATCGTCTGTTGAATTTGCCACCATAATTAAATCTGCATCTCCATTCTGACTATGCGTCTGCCATCCAGCAACTTTCTCAATTGAGTCTAGTGGCGTGACGGATCGTTGAATCGGTCTGTCTGAATCTTTAAAGAGTGTACCAGTGCTTCCGTTAGTTCCATTAGTAAAATCATGATGATGATGATTACCGAGCGACATTCCATTGGGGAGTGTTCCCCCATTTTCTAGTTGTTTTGCATATGTGGAATCCGCATACGCGTGAAAGCAGCATCTTACCAATGCATTAGCTGCCATTTCACGTTTGCAAATAAATGCATGACACTCCAACACTTTGATGCCCGTTGTTCGCCGTAAAATGCAGGCAAACAAGGGTGGATGATTTAAATTTGGCAACCGAGCAAAAGGAGAATCCAAAGGAAGGAATTTTTGGACTTTCTCACTGGAAGTTGACGAAGAACCCGCAGCATTTGCTGGCACTAACACATTACGTACTGCAGCACAATAATGCAATGACTCGATTGGGAAAAATCGTGTAATTTTCGTATTTTTCTCGTCCACATTTTCTAACAATAGTCCATTGGACCAAACACTCAGCCACGAATCAATACCTTTCAGGGATGATAGTCCTGAATCTGGATACAGTTCTTTCAAAGGTTCCTGAATTCCTTGTAACCCGTCTTTTGTGATATGTGGAACTGCGGATCCTAAATAAAGCACACGGCACCGACAGATTGGCGTGGACTCATCGTCATCACTATGACTCCCCCGCCCTCCTCGGCCTGCCCTTGGTTTCCGAACCAGAGGCATTTTTTAAAAATATTAAATTATTTCGTTATGTCTATTATCAGAAAAAAAGGTCCAAACAAAAACCGTTTACCACACAGACAACAATCACTACATTTAAAAAAATACGTGAAAATACGCTGAAGGTGTACAGTGGGTGCTTCACCACCAACTTATGTGAAGTGAGTGACCAGAAATGAGTCGTGAACTTGGTTCTCTGTACTACTTCAACATCTTCTCTGTGTTCTCCCAGCATCAGGACTTGTTATCCTAGCAGTACCTTTTCATTTTCCCATCCAATTTCATCCTCCTTTCGATTCGCCATCAAGGAGCATTCAAACACGGTGAACACTCTCACGCATATACTACAAAGTTATCACTGAAAATTACATGCTACTCCTTCTTCGCATGTATTATCAATACACTCCGTTTTGAAATCCAACGAACGCAACTAACAACTCACATCAGTACTTTGATTTTTATGGCGCACGGAAATTTGAGCAATTCTTAAGGATAACTTAAAGTAAAAACAAAATTAAACGATAGTATGGAAATAATTTCTATCCATTACTGTCATCGATTTCGTACGTCGATTCTATTCCAATTCAATCACACAGTATGCTTTCAAAAAGTTAATCGTTTGATTGTTTTAATAATTTAAAATTTCAGTAAATTTAAATGATGTCAACACTTTTCACTTGACTTATGAATTCGTAAAATTGAATATGAAAACTTCATATAAAAGTTTTTATTAGAGTAAAATATTATTTCCACTTAAATTTACGTTTTAAGAACAAGGTTTAGCTCGCCCATGTCTTTTTACAACACTACTGCATACTTCATGAATAGCCACTCACTCGCACTACCTGTAAACCAATATTCTGCAATCTTTTCCATTTTTCTTACAATGTTCTCAAGCAACAATGTCAGCGTCTCTATTACATGACTTCACATTCAATTCACCCCCAAGTATATATAAATCGCGTTATACATGCGCAGCATCGAAAAAGAACCACCAGCAAAGCAACATGCAACAACCACCGCACCTCACCTGTCTCACCTGTACTTGCATTAGTAAGTTACCTAAATACCAACCACCACCACCACCTCTTCTCTTCAAACTATATCTTTTCCATTTTACCTGCATACATTATTCCTCAAGCTGAAGGTTCTTACGTCCTTTTTTATATCCTTCTCTAACAAGACATGAATGTATATGAATATAGTGATTTTGATTCCTCCCTAGTTTACCAGTATCATTGACCAACAACAGGTCCATACCAAAGATAAAACTACGCTAGAATCACACAATAATTATTACACATTACACACACAGAACAAACCACATCTCTCTCCTAAGTATATATACATAGCACAATATATAATACATTGTTTCTCTCGCGATAACAATGCATCTCTACTTTATATATGTATATATGTACGTGTATTTTTCATCCACTTGTTGACTTCAACAATCGCTTACGTACAGAACTGTTTTTATTGGCATACATATCCATATAACATATTCATGAGAAGTAATATAAATTTCAATGTACATACATTACTTAAACACAAATCTAGAGTAACAATGAAAAGGCAAGTTGAGCACAAAAAAAGTATATAATAACCTTTACGGGTTTAAAATATGCTCTCACCTGCTTTTGTTAAATTCTAAGAAGAACTCGGGAAAAGGGGAATAAACATGAATCTTATAATATTCCATAATACAAAGAAATCCGAAATAGATATACTTGATTGTAACAGGCAGGTATGCATACCTAATATAATATTCATGCTTATTGTAATTACAGGCAACAATCAACGAAAAAACCAAGATACACACATACATTAAGTATGCATATTATATCCCCCAGTCACCACTGAATCTCTGTCGAACAATACTGCTTGGTTCTTGATTATTGCACTTATTCCTTTTAACTTGACTACTATTCACTATTTTTTTCCTTATGAAGATGGTTAGTAAAATATTATGCATGTACAAATATATTATAGTCCACATCATCGACGAATACAAGTAAACTTGTATTTTTATGCAACTTGTTTGTCAGTTTATTTTTTTTCATTCCTTATACTTATCTTTGTAGGAGTAAAAAAAATTACTACATGGCTAGGTTAGGTTTTTCATTGTTATTTCTTCTCATTTTGAATAAATTCTTCTGTATAAAAACGAATTCACACTAAAAAAGAAGAGTATCGTGTTTCAGGAGGAGTGTGTGGTACATCGTAAAATATTTTTAGTGTGTAGGTAGACATGATAGCATTGCATAATAAGTTTTATTTAAAGAAAAAACATATATAGCATTTTACATAAGAGGCCAGGGTTTAAAGCAAGATAATGTGGTTTTGGATGAAAAACTACTTTTGCTTTTGAAAATCAGTTTTTGTTTTAATTTAGCCAAGGTTTTGTAAAGTCAAGGCTTGCCTGCTATTTTGATAAAAGGTTGCAGAAATTAAAGAAATGATTAAAAGTTAAATATTCATCCCGAAATCAGAAAAATATGCATTATCATTATTGTCCTTAATGCATGATTCTATCTTTTCATAAATTAAACCGTGTAAAAATTGTAATTGATTATGTTGACACTCAAGTGGTCAGTCAATAGTATTTTTGCATTCTATGCCTAAAGAGAAAGTATCAATGACCATTAAATTTATTTTGATGCATTGTTTTATTGGTCTCAGGTGTTATAAAAGTTATAAGTTAAATAGATGCAAGCATTTAGCATCCGCAATTAACAATCTTTTTGTAAAAGATATCTCTGCATTGCATTCACGGATAACTCGTCATACAGCTAAAACTTTTTGATTATCATTGAGTTGATCACTTATCCTGAATAAATAAAAGAATATTAAGAATTCTAGGACAACTTTTATGCGGAGGTGATACGCAAATGTATAAACTGTACTTCAAATATGCAAACAATATAATGTTCTCTGACAGCATGGTTTTGACCATTCTTGGATTTTTCATTTTAAGGAAAAAGGTAGTTTGTACACTTCTTTTTTTTGTAGCAGTAGCCAGAGTGGTCCGGTCCTACGTAAAATTCTCATTGTATTGAAATGGACGTATATTGTTGCTTATTAATACAGTAATGAGCAAAGTAAGCAAAAGGTAATGCAAATGCCGTCAAAAATGAATGGTCAGGTAGGTGATGTATTACAACAAGTAAAAGGAGACAGAAAAAAAAGAGAGAAAGAAAGGTGATAAACGAAAAGGAAGGGGAACCATATATTACTCCATCATAACAAAATACACATACATACAAGCTCACGTAAACATTACATTCCTATTCCTACAACTCACCTCACCATCATCTTCTTCTCTTCATGTCGTAATCTCCAAACATGAAAAACTCACAGACAAGACCAGGCACACCAACAATACAACCTAACGTACATCTATAAGAAAAAGCAAAGATATAATATTGAATGTGTGTAGAGCAGTGTGGTGTGTATCCGTTTGTATCGCATCGTCGTCCCATAGTTAGAGAAACACTGCTTGCTGGGCAAGTATAATATTTGTATTTTATACATCAGACAGGGTAATAATTGTATGTTTCAGGTGCTCAACAAGAAACTATGCAAGCAGGTGCAATCAAAAAAAAACTTATTCTGATTCTTGTGCTTCCTTAACGAAGGAATGTAAGAATGTCGGCATTAGAAAAAAAAACATGTAGTACTACTCGCGTCTTCTTCGTCATCAGCATCATCATCATCATGATCACACAACCATCATCATCATCAAAGAAGGAATCAACATCAACAATGCAAAAGTCACTAACCATTTTATTTATTTATTTTTATATCTATTCTTGGCCAACACAACCATCATATCATCTCAATGTACAATAATAATAGTATACTATTCATATGAAATTCATTTTTATTATCATCACATCACATGGTGTACTTGATAAAATATTTCACTGAAAAACTTTACTTCTTTATGTTTCTCTTATTGCCAGCCAGCGAGTAAACTGTGAATGTTGGATTGCTATTGTTGTTGTTTTTTCTTATTTTCTAACTTACTATAGATTTTTTTAAGGAAGATGGAATACTTCGGGTTTTTCCTTTCTTTTAAATTTACTCAAGTCAAAGTCGAAAAGAAACTTAAAGGATCGGTCAAATAAAAAGGAATATTATATTCGCGGGAAAAAAAGTAGCCAGGTAGGCCAGGTCGAGAGAGTGAGTGAAATATACGGTTAAAGTTTACAGAAAAATAAATGAAGAAGGCATAATGTACCACCAACCAAACTACCACACCAGCCAAGAGGGATGATGATCATGATAATGATGACTGACCAAGAAGACGACGACGACGAAGGCTGCGATGGGAACGATGATGTATTCACTCACTCATGATGATATATCTAATCTAACCCCAAAAGAAGGAACTTTCATTTATCTTTTCCCTATAATACAACACATTCTTCTCTCGCTCTCTCTCTCTCTTTCTGATTCTCTTTTTGAGACCCACAAATATTCGTTATTACACATCTTTCTTTTTTTTCTGACATGATGTACCGACTTTTAGTTGAATTCATTTTTGTGTATGTGAGAATGTAAACCTTTCGTTAGAAAAGTTGTAGTGTACGCGGATTAAAGGGAAAAAAGCTGTCGTAGTGAAGGTAAGTTATACACAACACAGCAACAGGTTGCCGAAGGCCACATCCCCTGACTTATTCCTTTGATTTTTTCTCTCTTCTTCTTCTTCTCTCACAAACAACACACACAGATCTCCACAAAATAACAATAATCATGTCATAATAGTAATAATAATCATAATGACCTACCAAAGAAGTGCAGTATACATTTTCAAAAAAAGGTACAGTGCTGGTCGGTCGGTACTGCTACTACGATGGACGATGAATCTGAATCTCGATGAAATCCATATATAGCAAGCAAGATATTTAGATGCCATACCACTACCATGTTTACCAGTTTATAATAATTCATCTTCTCGATTTGTAAAGTAGAAAAAAAACTGTGCGATGATGAAAAAGAATTTACCAGGCGAAATTCCTGTATGCTTTTACCTGTCCTAAGTTGCGTTGCAAAGGGATTGTTCTTTCAAACAGCCGAAATCTTTGACTTGTACAGTATATAGACTTTAATGACTTGTAATGTAATGTTATAATCGCATCCTGGGAACAACAAGTGGCATCAATAATAACATTGTTATGATTATTAGTATGAGCAGTGCATAAGATGACATGTTTAATGTGCATAAGAAATTATCACCATTTGGGTTAGTCTAAAAGTATGTGCATAGATACATACATATGAAAAGATGATGATGTAGATAAATATTTTAAAACCCTATTTTATATATATTATACTTACATTACTTACTGTTTGGATTATTTTGCCACTTACTACATCTCCTATAATTGGTAATATAGCGCATAACATAGTCTGTGGTCGTATATCCACCTTTCACAAAAGTTGGATTATTTATTAGGCATTGAATTACTCTCATATTTCATATTTCTAACTTTGAACGTGTACACACACTATACACTCACTCAAAGCGAAGTATGTAAATGTAGGTTGTGTGATGGTGTGACACATTCCTTCACATTTTATGTCTCGGAGATTTAAAAGATGACTGGGACGAGACCTAGCTCAAATTCCATCCCAAGCAGAATCGTATCATTTTTACTTGATTCGGTTTGTATCTACTCTGTTTTTGCCACTAAAAGTATGAAACTTTCTTGCAACAGGTACGGTGGTGCCTGTGATAATGACACTTAAAAATAATAGGCTCATCCATTCACCCGTCCTCAAGCAATTTTCAGTTGTACAAAACAGACCAACAAAAAGCGTGGCAGACACCTTAAACGTGCCATAATCTTTGTGAGGCGAGTTTAAAATGCGAAGATAATGTCTTCACAATAATTGTCAGGGATAGCCTTGAATTACATCTCTACTAAATGCATACCACACACCTCAATGAAATGTACAGTGAGTTACCTGAAATTTATAAAATAACTAATTGTAAGCCCCATGTTTCCTGAAAAGTAAAGTAAAAGTTGACAACACATTTGATTCAAATGTTTATGAACAAAGATGACCTATCCTTAATGACTATGACCTTTAAGTTAGCAATGTTCAATAATACATCACAAATACCTTTTAACAACTGTTGAGCGCTGTATAGTATGAATGTTGTATTTTCTAATTGTACTTACTACCATTTAACATCATTATCCTACCCTGTTTTTCAAATTTATTTCGAAAAATAAAACAGTGCAACCTTTTTAGGCATGTACTTGAATTCCTAGACATCCACAATTGCCTACTTACAACTTAATTTTATAATGTTACAATTTATGATCACAAAAAATTGGCGCATGTACATCCATTATGGCCTCAAAAAGTAGTTAAACGTTTTTTTCTCCCTTAGTATCACGTAACACAAATGTTTTTATAACAAAAAGTTACACATCGTTTTCATTTTTGTTGCTCTCATTATTTTTAATCATTTCTTCTCTTACACACGCCAGAGAGTTAAAACAAAAATTTACCTGGAAAAAATATTTGTGCTTACGCCCAAAGACTTTCTCCATATTTACAACAGCGTTCTGTACTGCAATCAGTGCTAGTGCTTTGATACAAACATGCTTTAAGCATTTAATTCCTCTTCGATATTTTTCAAAGTTCCCTTACACCCTAAAATCAAACAGGTGAGTTATAGTCATTCAAGTAACTGTATTTTTTTGCTTGTATTTATCGATGTACAGAATTGATTGTTACGCGACGAAAGATGTCTTTTTCTTGCAATAGATTTTTATCTTTAAACCTGAAAATTATTTACTATCTACCATGTAAAGTGCAAAATAAAGCTTGTCTTCTCTTCTTCGCCTTTTAAAACGGCTCACAATCAGATAAAATTTTTATAAGTAATAATGAAGAAGAATGAATGAGAGTCTCTTTGGTATTTAAAAATCGCTACTAAAGTAAGTAACCCTTAAATAATCAAAGGGGAAAAACTACTTGCAATTATATTTGGCTTTGAAGTAAGAAAGATGACCAAAAAAACCAGATTCTTTTTTATAAACTCCTTTTTTTCCTTGTTTATAGACGAGCTGCTATGAAGACGAGTCAAAGTCAACCAACTCAACTCTCAGCATCTTTCTTTTTCTCGAAATTATGCAGTGTACATTGTACATTTTTGTGTATATAGTATGTATATTAATATTTACAAAGTTCAAAAACGCAGTTAAAGAAAGGTTGTTGTATGTTGTGTACAGTTGCTTATTACCATAAACTACGTCTCTTTCTCCTTTTCCACCCAATGTAAGCAGTAACCTTTCAAGCAGGTAGTTTTTATATTGCAATATCTTTTTTTCGAAATTGTTCATGTCAAATGTACATACACAAAACTACACACAAAGTTTACTTGCTACTAAACTACTAAACATCACTTGTTCTCTAACTATAATGCCAACACCGAACTTTGTGCTAAAAAGCTGTCCACTTATGATTTACGTGTTGCTCGGATTGGTGCATGTCTCTTGCAGATAGATGATGTGTGTACATATATATTCATGTTCGTTTCAATAGTTTTTATATTAGTATTACTGGTCCTAACATATCAGAATGAAAAAAAGATGATGATCATTGTGTGCTTTTACTATAAATATAACGCTTCCTTACTTTTTTTTGTATTTCGCCAGCCATCACCATTTATGATGCATCACCTCTTGTTTCATTTACTACTTACTACACTCACACACACCTGAAAAAATATTTAATGATACATTCTCTAGCGTAACATTTTATTGTGAACTGCTGAAGTGAAGATGATAGGCGCAGATATTCTAAAGCGATCAAAGAGGATACAATAAGAAATTATCATATTTGTCGTCTCTTGAGGATTCCAATCTCAACTCGTCTCTCGCTCGACCCTTTTGTGTATTCATACATTTTAAGTAGTATTCTCTACATTTACTTCACAGAGAAGAATTACGTTATATAGCATCATAGTTCAATATGCATACATTTTTTGAAGAATCTTTTAGCTAATTTTTTTTAGAAAGGACTATGGCTACTTAAAGTAGTTGTCGAAAGCGTAACCAGTAGTAATGGTAGTGTCGATGATCATGCCGTTGCTGATGATCATCG
Organism: Entomobrya multifasciata; assembly: GCA_034693345.1. Lineage (NCBI taxonomy): Eukaryota > Metazoa > Arthropoda > Collembola > Entomobryomorpha > Entomobryidae > Entomobrya > Entomobrya multifasciata. The sequence continues at coordinate 19,332 of JAQFXM010000076.1, read as the reverse complement.
AAAATTTACCTACGCACTGAATATGCACAGGTTGTGAAGATAAGCAATTGGGCAAAAATTTAATGTGTTGGAAGATGATGATGTGGTAGACCCGTGCAATGACGATGAGAATGATGATGACTTTTGTGCCAACTTGTTTCTGAGCGTATATTACTCCGGCGATCTGACGGTGTATGAGAGTGTGTATATCTATATTGTATATTATATGGTTATTATTATTGTAGTAGTAGTTTGGAGAGATGGCAAAGAGGATGAGTATGATGACGATGACCAATAAGTTTACTATATTCTTCGGAATTTTCATCTTCTGCCAGCCACCTCCTAACCACTTCTTTCTTCGTCTTTCTTCAAGTTTAATATTCAAATCATGTAGTCTCTTACTGAATTGAATATTGTTTGTACCTGACAGTCTGGTGTCATGGCATGCCCTGCTACCAACAACCACTGTACAACCACCACCAGTACTTCTTGAGTTTCATTCAAGTCCACTTTTCACAAGAGAAGATGAAGAAGCCAAAAAGCCAAGTAGAAGAGGAGTTTTACAAATGTGTATTCTATGTGATTTTTACTATCTTCAAGAACAAATGTGTTCTTAATGTGTATTATATGCTAAATAGGCAATATTGGTTATTAGCCCCTGCGGAATTGCTGTGGACAATCATGCAAAAATTTAATTTTTTAAAGCTTAATATCTTGTGGTACTGTGTATTTTCCTCTTTATCAATTTTTTATCCTAATCTTTCAGTTTTTTATTGTAAATCACTCCTTCAAATCATGAGGAAAGTTTGGAATACTGAAGCCCATACAATTGAATTTTTTCGCATTTATCCACGTATGCATTTTTAAAGCATGATCATGTAATATACATAAATATATGTATGTATACATTTACTTTGAAATCTTTTTTTTTCATTGCATTACATGACAACCTTTTAATTTCGGTTTAAAACAACTTGGCTCTATTCACCCCGAATTTCGTACTTTGGCTTTGGTTTGCAATAAATGAAGATAATAAATCGTTTCTTTCGAAAAATCCTATTTTGGCTCTAAAGTGTTTGATTTACATGAAAATACCAGCACGAGAAAAACGCACGTATGGAACGTGTGAAAGTTCAGTAAAAATTTAACTAGTCTAGACAGAATAAAATACTTGTAGAATAGTTAATTAATGCTACAAGTCAGGTACTACCACAGAAGAACATATCAGAACAACACTATCCATGAAGTTTTCATTTTAATATTAATGGGTTATTTGGCCCCTTATCAAAATAAAAGCCACAAGGCCTCAGAGCTTTTTCGTAATCCAGTACTACCAAAATATCTGTTTAAAAGGCAGTTAATTTCACACGGGTTTATGAATACGATAAGCTATGAGTAAGTTATCTTATCTAATTTGTATTTTTTAAATACTGAAATAATTTTATACCACCGAAGAAGCTAGATTCAGAAAATAAGGCTCAAAACTTTATACTTTCATCGTAAAATGGATAATTGCTATATACCAGGAAAAGATTGTTCATTAATTATAAGAATGTCTTTTACTTTTGTGCAAAATACGGATTTTATAGTGCCACCATCACGATCTCCATAAAAATATTCAGGATTCAACATATTATATTAATTGCAATAATTTTCCGTTTTTCTTTACTTTCCTCGTCTGAAAGCTTGTTTGGTTTTGCGATTTCGATGTCACGGTAAATAAACCCATTTAGAAAAGATTATATCGGTTACTTAATTGCATTAATTAATCTATGACAGGGAGATTCTACTCACAAATAGTATCGTAAGAAAAGCAAGAATTTATTTTTAAAGTGTTTGGCCACAAATGCTTATATGTTTTGATTATGTAATTTGGTGATATAATTAATTTGGTAAGAGTATCTGTTGTAATATTTTAAAGTACATCCAGAACTTGTTAATCCTTAAACTTTGATATTGCACTTGCATGCTTCATCCCTGACTAAAAATAGAGATGTACCAAAACACTGAAACCTGTCATACAAAAGATAAAAAGACGAATAATAAATAGTATTCCATACAATGAGAGTGAAATATCTATTTTATAAAACCATATAAATATTGATAAAAATAAATATTCCATTTACTATTGGCTGGCTTTGGTACCGTCAAACAAAAATTAGTCGGATTTAACACTTGATAAATATTACGAGTTTACTTAGAAATTCGAACAATATAATATGCTTTTTGTCTTAAACGTCTAAAAAATGGAACGTAGAAGATTGTTAATTTCAACAAAAAGCTAGTTTTTATTTGACACATTTATAGGAGCAGAGCAAAAACTTGCATCTATAAAAAGCTAATTTCATCTAATGATGATTCTAGAAAGTCCATAGAAATCACGATTTAATGATGTAAACTGCCTCAAACAAAAGAATCGCTAAATTCTTCAGGTTTTGATTTTTTCAACAACTCCTAAGTTATTCGGTTTGTTTTTATCCGAGAGCTTATTCTAAAAAGTTTGTGCTTGCGAATTACATAGAAACGTCATAAACGCGCATAAAGTTGTATGCATTGTAAGTCGTTGGTTTTTTACAATATCTTAGTGTGTCAGCAATTTTTAAAACATTTCTATTTTTTAGTTTTATTTGAAATACATCCTTATCATGCGGCAAGAAAACTTAATGAAAAAAGGAATCTTTTCTAACTTATCATGAACTTGTCTGTAAGAAAAATATGCCATCAGTTTTCAGGTTCCTGGCAGGGCTCTTCCTAGCGACGACAATGCAAACGAAGCAACCATTTCAATTGGTTTATAAAACAATGCAGTATTGTTGGTTACTTGCTACCTTCATGGATGGCGGATTGTTGTCTAGAAAACTAATATGTATGCATATTGCATGCTACTAGTTCATAGCCGCTTCTTTGTTTCTTGCTTACAGCTTTCGCCATCTCTGAGAACTCTAACAAATAGTTCCTGTTAGTTAGTGTTCACGCATGAATCTAGGAGTTGCGCATGTACCAAAAAATTTGAACAAAGAAGCATTGTTGCCTTTTAAAATACATGATAGGTCATAATCATGGCAATCCAAATAATGCAATACAATAAAGTTATTGCTTGGCTGAAACAAATGGTGTTGCACGAAATTGGTATTGGTTAATTTCAGTAGTTTTTAACAGCGACTCATGGTTCAGACTTCAGACAGCAATGTTACATGTTGAATTTTCACTGGCCATGGCCGTCGTAATTGTAAATAGTTTTGAAAAATCTCGATGCATTATTAAGATCTCAAAACAAAATGTTTAGTTGTCCCTTTTTACAAATCAAAACATCAATAATTGAATATCATAGTAATAATTAATGTTCTTGATGTCATAAGTCATAACCCTGACGTTTTACCCCCTGCAAATCCAGGCGTAACTATACTTGCGCGTTGCCCCATGAATGAAGCTTGTGTCAAGGAAAATGGATTCGACGACGAAAACGACTTTGCTTTCTTGTAACTGTTCAGTTAAAAACTAAGATTTACCAGACATGAGAAAGTCAGTCGCTAATTTCATGGTATTGGTCCTACAAAAAGGTCTGTCAATTACAGCTAAGGACGATTTTAAAGTACTCAAGGTGGCACAATTTAAGAACTGTAAATACGTTTGTCACAAACAAAGCAGTTTTGTAGTTGAAGTTTCCTCTGGATTTATTTTATTGAGGAAATTATTTTATAAAGAAAACTCGTTTCAAAATGAAGAAAATCACGACAATGAACATGTCTTCTGAAACCCCCGTTAACGATTTTATACAATGAGGGAAACAATCTTTAAAGTAGCGGTGGAATGGCTCCTGGTGCGTCATGTTTCAAAAGAAAGTTGTGACTGAACGGTTTCACTTTTACCAAAAATTTTTGAAAAGATATATTTTGCTTAGCTTAAAGATAGTCATGCTAAAAGAAAGAAATTTTTGATTTTAATCAATTATATTTTATTGTTTTTTAAGAAAATTTTACTGACACATTTTATTGAGATCTTAATACCACGCCTCCTCTTACACACACGATGACAAAGGGTACAGATTGGAGGGGAAGAATTTCATAATCTACTTTACTCGTTATCGTTATCATTGGATTCCCTCTCAGATTCTTCTGTCTCACATGGTGCGCAGCGACGAAATGGATGGTCACAGGACACTGAAAAATTAAACCAAGAATCCGAAGTGACATTCTTATTGTCTTTGTAATGCTCCATCTCCTAAAGAAAAACCAGAAAGAAATCAGATTTACTAGTTATGGTTTTAAAATTAATTGAAACATTTTACTCAGACTTTCAGAGGTAAATCAAGACTCGATGACATATTTGTAAGACTTACATCATCGTAGCGTTGATCATCGCTATAAAAATACTTAAAGTACTTGTCCCTAGTCTGGCGGTCAGCTGAGTCCCACATGCGCTTTAATTCTTGGTTAATAGTAATATCATCAAGTGAGGAACCCTGATACGTTGCTAGGACGTGAGACCGATAATCATGGCAGAACCACGAAAAAGGTAACTGCGTTGGCTTGGGTGCATTAGGGTCCTCTTTGGGCTTCTTCTTATTGCTGGCGTTATAGGCACTCAGCTCATTGTAGTAACGCTCCGCATCTAGCTCAGCAAAGTCTTGGTAGGGTTCCTTCTGTTCGGCAGACATATTCTACCAAAGAAAAAAACATGCGTTTCATAAATAACAGTTCTGAGAAGATACCACAGTGTACACAAACCATAATCTCAACTATCGATGACATGTTTGATAACCCAAATGTCTTTAACATATGAGATATGTAATTAACTAAATATATAAAATTAAGAACTTTTAAAACTTCTTAAATTTTTCTCACCTTCCACATCTTACTGCAGCACGTCGAGAATTCCTTAAAATTGACGACAACATCAGGATGGCGTTCCCTCAACGCCATACGAAGAGCTTGGACAAAGTAGGAATACGACGTCTTCCTTCCTTTCGGCTTTCTGGGTACCTTACACTTTGGCATGTTGACCTTTCAAGTGATTTGATGACTACTGCAGTTAAACACACTTCAAAATCAGTAAAACACCAGATTTCTTCCTGAAATCCAAACAAGAAAGGGTTTATGTTCCCAAAAGATTGTTGACACTACAACTGCTAAAAAAAATTGTTATCCAGGTAAAAAAGGAAAAGTTCAAAGTTGAGAGTAAGTGAAATTCATACCTTTTTTGTATATTTTTGTTGAAGGGTTGTTTTTTGTAAGGTGTGGGCGGAATAACAGTACGTCTGATCAAACTAATCGCAGTCGATCGCAATCGCAAGTCACATAAAGTCATTAAAGTCAGATGTTGGATGTAGCCATGTACCAGGATTTCGGTAAAAAATAGAGCGATGATGGATGATAGACTCTAGAAATGGAAGCTTTGCAGTTTTAAAATATTTTTTTTTCTTTGTACACCTTGCTTGTCTGCTGTCACTGTCTACTAGTCTGTCTGCTTGCTCTATTCTATGTCGTAGTGCTTTATACTAGTTCTACCGGCCACAGTACTACCATACGATAGTGTGCATTGTGCATATCTGTCAGCATTTAATTTCCATCTCCAGCGTCACAAATCAAAACACAACGGAACCAAATGCAAAGATTTATCACCTCATCATACATACACTACAATCACAACACAACACAACACCTCTTCATCAAGCAAGAGTCCAGTGCTCAAAATATTTATAATTATGTGTCAGTCCCAGTACACAATTAAATATCATTTATCAAATCACGAAGAGTATTTTTCTCAATATAACGGGCAATAGCACAAATGTTAAATGTTATAGATGACCACTGAATACAAAAGTCACTGTAAAGATGGCGATGCAAACGTTTCCTTTCTCTAATCTAAAACCTTTCCTTTACATACATCACAACCGTATTTTGAGTCCTCATGATAAGATCAATAACAATATCGTAAATTAATCGTAAATGTCGTTTAGCACATTATACGAAACTGCATCATGTTCATTTGTAAAATATTGAAAAAATAACATTTTGGTTATAAAAAAGTGATGTAGTGATACTTATTCCCTTTCTTTATCTAATCTTCAGACACATATATATTCATACGTATAGATGTGTACATACATATAATGTTAATCATAAACAACATCTCACCTTCTACATGTAAAACCAGTTTTATATATTTCTCTTAAAAAATAATAGTAAGAGAAAACTGAACAAAGCAATATGGCTGAGATGAAAGTATAGCGCATTTTAATGTTGAAAAACTTGACCCGAATAAAATCGACAACTTCTTCTTGTCTTTTGGCCTTTGTCACTTTTGCTGTAAAGGAAGATTGCAAAAATTTAATGCAAGACAGGAACAGGAGCTCTTATGGGAAAAGTACATACATAAAAATGTGTGTGTAGTCTTTGCAAAAAAAATAATTGAACTAGCTTCATACAAAAAAAAGAAATCTGTTTAACCCAACTTGTTACTCTTTCATTACTCTTGTATCATTGAGTTCTAATGTGTAAGTTTTGAAAATGAAAAAAATGAATAAAAACCTTTTTCATGTCTGCTTGTGAGGATTGACCATAAACTACACTTATGAGTTTGTGTCAAAAGCGGCATTGCTATCACAAAAGATAAAAGAGAGAAAACAAGAAGAATAAAAAGTGAAAATGCACGAAATTAAACAAATGTATAAAGGTTAATTGCGTTTACAAGAATCGGAAACATATTGACATGACAGCTGGACATGATTTGTGGTGCTCTTGAAAAAATCAAAATGGTAAATTTCATTTCACCAAGAGAGAAGCCAAAGCTATAAAAGCATTTCTTACGCACGCATAAGGAAATGGGAAAAAATTAAAGGTGGAAAAAAATCATGACTAAAAAATTATAAGGTGATGAAAGGAGGAACGAAAGTAATTTTTTTAAAGTTTAAATAATGACAACATTTTTAATTCTACATCTTCATTGTTTCATTTATACCTTTTAAAAATTGCTTTGAGGTTAGTTTAATTGCATATTTTTTTTAAAGATTTTAAAACTATAGCAGAATAAATGATTGCACAGTTTTTGAGTAACTTTGGTTAAAAATATGTGTTAATTAAATACTTATTGTTATCATTACATCGTTGCTTCTTTCTGACAGAAATTTCTCACCAGAGAGCAGAGCGTCAATTAACTATCATCATTATATTTACTTAAGCTATGAGGTCTGTCTGATATATAAATCGTGCCCGGAGGAGGGTAAAATGTAAGCAGAAATTAAGTAATAAATAGAAGTAAGCACACCGGCATAACCACATAAAAAAGTGACAACAACGTGTACAAAATGTTGTTGCGGTAACGCAAACGCACCACGTAAAGACAAAGACATCAGACAACTCCATTTGAGTGAGTTGTAACGATAAACTTAAATGTACACTGCGACGACAACTGCACTAGAAAGACTTTCCCTTTCCGACATATAGACATCCAATAAGACATATAGAATGTATGAAATAAAATATAAATATGTAAGCCAAATTATAGAATACATTTTTTATCTGTAGGCTGGCTATGTACAAAAACAATGGTGTTCATAGTTCAAATTAATAGTGTAATTTATTTATTTACTTTAATACATAAGAAACTTGAAGTTGATTGTCTTGCATTTTGCCTTGCAGCTACATACGTTGACGATGATGATATGATTGTTTTTGCTATTATTTAACTGTGTACGACAGCGTATTTTAGGTCTCTGTAAATTGTACACTTATTCTGATTTTCCAAGAGTGCAGTGCACTGCAGTTTTTTTCTGACGACGACGACGCGACGACTCTGTGTTTGTATGGACGGATGACAAAAAGATGAAACCAAAAACCACATTCAATTGTCAAGTTATCATCATTTTCATTTGTTTGTCAGTTAAACAGCAAGAGTAAAGTTTGCATCGAGTTTTATGTTTTTAATATTAAATATTTTTAGTTTTTCCTTCGACAGAGAGGATGAACAAAGGTTCAATCAAAACGTGATCAGAGATTAGACATTTGAAGTAATTATTTTCGATTTTATGATATCAATTATGAGCAACAATTGAGCGTAAAAAAGGTTTAATAACTATAATGTTACGATGTATCTTCACAATATATATAAATGGTATCATTATATTTAGACCACACTACCACACTGATATTTTTTAGTAAAACTGTCTGGTATTTAGTGCTTATACATGTCTTCTATCCATTATACTTGCGTCTCTACATAAAATTACTTTTATGCTTGTTGATGATGTTTTCAAACTGATTTTCTTAGAAGTCGTGTCAGGTATTATGCAAATCCTAATTAATTTGTGAATACATCCTCATTGAATGCTTTCATAATATCCACTCACCTTAATGTGGTGCATAACGTTATTATGATTAAATTAAAGGCTTATCATTCCAACTCTCTTTTGTTCCGAGTTGTTATGATGTGACAGTAATATCAGAGCGATTCGTTATAACCATAATTTGCTATAAATTCAACGTCGTATCTGTAGCCCAATAGTTTCATTGAGTGGATATGTGTGCATAATATGATTATGATGGGTTCATTAGCTTTGTGTAAATTGCCAATTAAGAAGTCGGAAGAAGAAGAAAATTAAATTATGTTTTATGTAGACGTCCACCCATGGATATTGCAAATTGCAGGTAATATCAGAGCGTTTTCAAACATTTGCTGTAGTAAAGTAAAAAGATCTAAGCCCATAGAAATTCAGAGATGGTATTTTTTTACACAAGTTTAGAAATATTTTGCATGTTTGCATGAAACTGTAATTATATTCAAAGCTACACTAAAAATAAACTACAGTTAAAATTTAAAATATTTATTGGGTTTGTGCGCCTACTAAATCTACTTACTAAAACAAAACAATGTTTAAACTCAGTCTAGAAACATATTGTCTTGTTTCCATGGAAGGTGAAAACCTTTAAAATTAAGGAGTACTCCGTAATCAATGAATACCTTCACTCCCAAGTTCCTCATTACGACGGGTAAATTAATATAACAGCAGTTTACAATGCTCCGCTTTGAAATAATTTTTATATCTTGTGCATTTTTTATACGATTTAACAAATATCAAATTTTATGCACTTATAAGTTGTTTGTTTTTAAATATTCCATTCCTTCAATTTCAAAATAATGGTTCATTTTCATTTAAATATTAATCAGATACACACCAAAAAATTTATGTTCGAACGGGTGAAGCGATACCCAACAAAAACAAAAGGATTGAATACCAAGCATCGTCCTCATAACTAGAATATGATCTACAATTTACATTAATTAATAGTAACCTAAACTTTAATTTATGCTACATTTTGTACGCATCGTATTTATCGCCACATTATGTAACTTTAGAATAATTCGACGAATACAAGCAAGTCAGGCTAAAAATTCATACAATCTTTCCTTTTCATCTCTTCTTAATAAATATCGATGACTGGCATCTGGGTCCTGGGTGTTCTGTTTAAAATAACCTGGATGTAAATCGCATTTAAAGAGCTTCGAAAATGGAATTATATGAACTCTTTGCAATCAGTGTGCTACAATCACAATGTAAACTGTATGTATGACATGATGTGAATAGTTCATGCACAAATATAGTCACTCAATCAAATTCGTTAAATGATTTGTCGTCGTTCGTTCGTGTACTGATTCCGCGTTTTCAGTGTGTACGTAATTATTATTGTAATTTTGTGCATTTGTCAGCTCATTTTCTGCTCATCACTGTTCCTTCTATACACATAGTTAGCTCATCTCTTCCTTAACAAGCAGCAAAAAAAATTAAGCAAAAAAATATTAACTTTTTATAATTTTGAAAAACCAATTCAACCTGTCACATGCGCTTCCCTACAATCAAAATTCAGTCAACAATACTCGCAACAATGTGTCGTCACTGTCATCCTCGCAAGATGATGATGACGTCTGTGCTATGTAACATGTAACTGCACAAAGTTTACATAAAAATACATTTGGCTAGTCAAAAATCGTCGTATATTACCATTAAGCTTATAAGGATAGACAGTTAAGTCCACGTGTGAGGCTAGCATTTAAACATGTAAAACTTCATATTATGTACTTGTCATTTTACAAGTGACAAAAAAGACTGATTGTAATTATTGTGAGTGAACACGATACAAACTCAACAGATTTTTACAAGAATTTGTAGTTATTTGCTTAATTCTTTTCGAGTAGTTGATATGATATGATATCGGAAGAAAAAATAAATATATCATCAGCCCCTAACGAGGATGATTCTTCCTTTTGTACATTTTTATTTTTATAGCTTTAACAACATGCAAAATTTTCATTTATTTATGCAGCAACAATGTTTATGTGGTAGGTTGTCTTGGGGCACTTGATGATGATGGCCTTCCCAATAAATAAGTGTAAAAATATACCTGAAGGGTTTCTCTTTATCATTTTTTTGTATTATATCTTGTTGAGTGTGTATGTGTGATGTTTTAAAGATTTTTCAATGAATGAATAGAAATTCTCCATTTGAAGAGTCGCTTCATTGATTTCACACCTTCTCATTAACTTTACCTTGCATGGTACGTAGTAATAGGTTTGTGAGTATAGTTGTTATGCATTATTACCAGCACAGCATCGTGTCGTAGTAAGGTGCCACCTCTGTGTCATGTCAGTATCAGTTAAAAGGGGTGATACTCAAGAATCAACAGATGTATGCAAATTAAACTGTTGATCGTCATTTCACTTTCACAATGAACGATTATTTGGCACGACCAAAATATTATGGGAATGAATATACAAGAATTTTTTTAACCTCACGAAATAAAAAAATTATACGAACAAGGCAAAAGGGTCGTCACTTTGTCTCTAGAGTTCATTTCATGATGACATGATGTGATGAACTGTACTGCACATACATATAATATGTCTTGTTAATAAGAACTATAGAACATGATATTAATGATAAGATCTTCAGTTTTAACTTCTATTAAATATTTAATACCACCGCACCATTCTTGAAAATCATAATTTAATTAGATGAGGAAATCCTCATTCCGAAAAAATATGTACATATTTATGGACGTTTTGAAAAACTTGCATTTAGGGTTTTTAAATGTTTTACAAAATTGTTATTGATCAGCTAGTGGTGATGATTGTCTAGTTCTCTAGTAATTTCTAAGAGTTCTAGTTCCAAAGCCATCAGGAAAATAGAAGATTGTACAAATGTATCAGCATCATTTAAATGTACATACGTAAAATTTTACATTATTTCTCTAAATGAAAATCGACCAATGAGTTAGAATAAGATGGAAAGTGTGGTATGTGGTTGAGCATCTTTGTTTCATTCATTTTCCGATATTCCGATTATTGATTAAGATCGTTTTAGGAAGCACACCAAGTTTACCAAGACATTTTGGCACTATTTTCACATACCATGCGCTAGTGAACCAACTATGAAATCATCTTCTTAAGTTATGTTGTTATTAAAATGTATGCACAAAAACAAAAAGTCAAGCGTTTAGTGAACAAAGTAAATTTTCTGGTTTGTGTTGTATCGCGGGAAATTTGTTCAATTAAAAACTGCATTGATTGAATCCAGCTCCAGCCGAGCCTCATTTTAAAAACAAGAAGACAAGAAAAGGTTAAAAGGAAAAGTAAAAATAGATTTCTGCTTAAAATACAAAAATGGCTGCGAAAGGTGCTTCTGTTGCTGAACTTAGGCTGTCAGTGGAGCGAAAAGATTGGAGAAAAAATCCTTTGTTTGTAAGTAGACAATTGTTTGTTTTAATTTTGACTACTGTCCCCATCTCCAAAAATGTACTATTCAAATATTTAATATTTATAGGGTTTCGTCGCGAGGCCTATAAAAATGGATGATGGAACAGTTGACATTTGGCAATGGAAATGTGAAATTCCTGGAAAGAAGGGGGTAATGGAAATAATTGTACTTAAATATTATCTTATTGTAGTTTTAAGCATAACGATTAACGATCAATGTACTATTATCAGTGTGGGCTAATTTTACATTGTTGTGAAAACCTACAGACTCCTTGGGAGGGAGGGAGGTATAAATTGAGAATGAAGTTTAGGAGTGACTTTCCAGCGACTCCGCCAAAGTGTAAATTTGTGCCTCCATTGTTCCATCCTAATGTTTACCCTTCTGGAACCGTGTGCTTAGCCATTTTGGATGAAGAAATGGCTTGGAGGCCATCTATAACAATTAAAAATATACTGAAGAGTATTCAAGATGTTCTAGATGAGCCAGATATCGAAGCACCTGCGCAAGTAGCGGCGTATCAGATGTTTTGGTAAAATATTCAACTTATTTGTGATTTCAAATTTTATCTGCTTGAAAATCTTAAGCAAATATTAATCTTGTATTAGTTAATGTTTCCGATTATTCTTTGACATTGTTACAGTAAAAATCAGCTGGAGTATAAAGAAAGAGTCAGAAAGCAAGCGAAATTAAACCGAGGTTGAGATGATTAGTCAACATATATTGGCTCCTGGTATAAATAAATAAAAGTCATTTAAAAATTAGAGCATAAGTGGTTTACGTATTATTGAATTTTCAAGAAATAAGTTTCAGTTGTTTCATGGTCATAATTGCTTAGCAGTCGTGATGCTTATAGCTCATGACAATTTCATTGAAGGAAACGAATATAATGGCGAATCTTCAAAACACGTCTTCGTGCTATGGAATAAATATGCTTGTTACGACTTATAAACTACATGTTACACAGGTCTGTTGCATGGCGAAGGTGTGATACGTCTATTTAGTTTTATATCTTCTTCCTTTTTATCCCTGTCTGGTAATGCCGTCGTGTGACCTTATCACTTTCACTACATTCGGTACCAAATAGCTGTTATTAAATCATTAATAGAAACTCTAGAGAGGGAGTGAACATGAAGTATAGTATAATAAGCATTTCACATTAAATCTCCTTTTCATGCATTGAAACATGTATTTTTACATACACATGTAAATTATTTATAGGGATACTGAGATACACTTGCCAGGAACACAAGTGATCTTGAAAATTATGATTGAAGTCGGGTGGTTTGGTGATTTCGCTGGCAATTGCTGCACGCACAGCGTGTATAAATAGAAGGGACCTCGCCTGTATGGAAAAATAGTAATTACATATTTACCTCAAGACATATATTTTTTGGGTTTGAGGTAATAACTTGACAGCTCAATGTTATAGCACAGGGATGTCAAAAATTTCCTTCTTGTAATTACAGTATTTAATGTTGTGTTAGAAACACTAGCTAAAGTTTGATAGGAATTATAGAACCAAATACGTTTATCGCTTTTGGCAATTTATTGTATTTTGTATTGCAACTTAAGTTAATTTAAAAATAATAGTGTTCCATGTACAAAAATTGCCGCAGTAAAATTTACTAATTATTGGGCACATCATATTTAACAACATATTCTCCATATTTACAATGAACGGAAGGTCAGTCGTTAGAGCCGCGGTAATAATGAACCATACACGAAAATATGTTATATACTGTCAACGAGATGATACGCTAATGATGTTTTGCATTAATATCCTCAACCCCAACCCCTCCTCACTCACTGCTGTCATTGACCAGGCTAATGAAAACGAAAGTTGACGGAATAAAGTGCTAAATATATATATATTTTAAAACTGAAACGTGATCTATGGGATGACGATGAAGACCTACCCAAATTTGAGAGAAGATGTGTCATGCTCATGTATCATCCAATCTATCCTTCATGAAAAAATGGGGACCAAAAAAAACGCAAGGCCATAATAATATATGTACATTTAAAAAAATGTATATGAATATGTCAATACTCAATATTAGCTTATGAAAGAAATGAACCACAAAAGTTTCATAAAACCATAATATTTCTACTTTTATTTTAAACTGCTGTTTTATTACAATAAACAGTGAGAAAGCTAATAAATAATTTTTAAATGATGTTATCTACCATTAAACCATTCAAGACGTTCTTCAAATTTAAAAACTGTCTCTAAGTAATAATTATTTGTAGTATTCTTTATTCTTTTTCCTTTTGAATATTTACGCAGACGTGTTGGAAAATTACTTATTTTACAGGGATGTATACAAATGTGGGCATCACATTTAAGGGAAAGGTCTCAATTAATTTTATTATTATCAATGCTTATTTCCTTATATGAACTCCAATGGACATAAAATGTACAACATTTTTTTAGGACGCGGACGTCGCGACGTAAAAGAATGTGATTCAGTCAGAATGACATAGTACACGCACAAAATAAAGTAGGAAAAAGCAACTTGTTGACAAAAAAATCAACATCTCTGCTAAAACTTTTGTCTTGAGTTTGATTATCAACAAGATTGTAATTGTAATATTTTTCGTACTTTCATTCACAATTAGACAACATACCTAGTTGTATAATTGCTTTGTGATATGATATTAACCTACAGCAGATATAGACAACAAAAGTAAATTACTTTTAGGAGTTGCTTGCCATTTACAGAATATTTTTTTTGTTATATGGTGTCATGCTAAGATATTTTCACCTCCTACTCTTCCTACTCCAATATCATATAACCCTGAAGCCTCTAGCCATTTCTTTCAAGAAATGACTATACAATGACTAATGAGGTTTGAGTTATTATATTTTGTGAACACTCTGGTATGCTAATTCTTTCTTGAGAACATAACAACCCATTACGGCTATTTTTGGAATTTTGCGATTTCATTTTTTACTCATAAGAAAAGGCACCTAGGCACACCATCATTATTATGGTAATTGGGAAAGAGCTGTGTACTTGAAGACCTTCACCATGAAAAAAGGAAAGAGCTTAAAGGGAAAAAAATGCATTGTAATATTAATACACGATTAGAATCGCAACGGACAAGTTTTTTCATTAATTTATCGCAAATTATTACAAATATACTATACTTATGAATGATACCAGCTTTATGTCATGTCCCACTTAATTAATGTTGGCTAAATGTAGCCAATATTTCATTAATGCAAAAAAGCGGATACGGTTTTTAGATACATTTCACCACGACCACATCATCAAAATACATTCAATCTGAAGAAATGATATGAAATTTGTTCATATACATATTAGTTTCGTTCATGAGAGTTTTGGTCTACACAGCGAGTACGTGATTTTCACCTAATCACGCTATTAAGAGTAGCAGTGGCGCAAAAATAGCCAATTTAGTTGAAGTGACATTGATTCCTTCATTATCAATAGAATAATGAGCTGTATCATCATTGTCGACCATCAGCATGTCAACAGCGTGTAAATTGCCTGAAGAACTGCACACTGAGAGATGTAGGCTGATGTCTGAAAGATCTTAATTTAGTTCGTGGTATTTCGCAATTTCTAATTTACTGTCGTTTATCAATCACTCATCACATCGTTTGCAGTTCATCGATACGTTTATAATGACCATTTTACAACAGATCACCATTCAATTCTGAGAAATGTCCATAATATGCTGATTTGTTAGATGACTAATTCACTCGTCTGAGATATATATATGTAGGTTTCAGAAAATTTTCTAAAATGCTGGCACTAAATACTTCGACGCTTTCTCAAGTTTGCTTGACATACAATAATATATCATAATGTTCTATTCTTCTGCTTGGAATTGAAACTAAAGTAAATTGGAACACGAAAATTAGCAACCACGAATCAGGTTAAATGACATGGGTGTTACATTAAAAATTGGAGATGCAAACCCTTTTCTGGTCCCGTTCTTTAAAACAACGCATTCTAGTTTAATTTCAGCAATTTTTAATATCCACGTATCATATATGAAATATAATTATTTTATTGTGTAGGTAAAAGTGACATCATTCTTTTTCTTTTATGTTTGAATGCGTTTACTATGTCATGCTGCTCTAACTAAGCAAACTAAGTCTGCTATCTTTTGTCACCAGTCTATGATATACATTATGTGCTGTTTGGTTCAATTTTCCTCTGGCAAAATTGCAAAGAAAATATAAAAGTTGCTAACAAGAAACGTTACTGTTACCTCCTTTCTCCTCTTCATCATTTTAAACTATAAACTTGTCGCAATTTTGTCATTATCATGTAGAAACTTATATCAAGTGATCTACTTTTACTGAAATTGTGTATTTGTCTGTTAGTTTAAACAAAAAACTAAATAAACGGAACCTACCTTCAAAATACATAGCCATTTTTTAGAGCGGATTCGAGTACATAATAAAGTTTATCGATAAAACTATTGAATAACCAACAACTAATATGGAAACTACAAAAAGTATAACTACATTTTCAGTGATTTGTAACATTGATTCATTCGCTTCAATGAATATTTTAAGAAGAATGTTTGTCTTTAAATCTACGAACTTGCAAAATATGTAAGCCATCATGGTTTAGTATTATATACGCTTGCATACCTACTACCTACCCAGCTCATGAGCATACTTTCATTTTATGGCAACTGCAAAAAAAAAATGAGCATGGCCATAATAATATGCGACGAACGAGCTCTTCTTTACATGTATGTTGGCGATTATGATTACGATTATTAGAATGATTAATGGAACCTGAAGCGGTTACAATGATCATGTGGGCACCCAAAGCTATGAAATTCAGTAACTACGTGTTTCTTTATCGAGACGCAGACACTGCATATTTGAGATGCTGAGGCTGACATTCTCTCTAAAACTTAACAGTCGGCCGAGTAAGTCCCTGAAAAGAATTTGAGTGAAGGAAAATAGACTAAAGAGACACACCAAAAATAATAGACATAAATGCCAAACAACAAGGGGGTAGGATAAGCTGCTCGCAACACCAATTATTCTCGCTCAATTTATTGTAAATCCACGTAAATGATAAGTCATCGCAACGAATCAAGTAAGTTGCAGTACAAGACAGAATTTAATTTAAACTCTGATGATAAATTCGGAATCGAAGTCTCACATTGCCCATACTTATGTATAGTGATTCAATCTTCAACATTAGAGACTTTTTATATTTTATATCCTTAGTTTGGGAGTTTTTTCATTTCTTCATATCAGGGGGATAGGGGAAGCCTTCGATTGAACCCCGGTATTCTTATTACAGAAAATAATTCCAAAATTCATAATAATTTTTGAGTTGTTGGATGGGTGACGTAAATATACGGACAGAATACAGACAAGCATAGATAGTCCTTAACTTACGTTGATTTTTGGCAATTTAATAATATATTGCGATTCTGTTGTTTCCTCATATGTAGTTCATGTACAAGATGAGGTGGGAAATAAAAGCATATAAAACATAAAATACACCCAGAAGCTCACAATTTTCTCGTCTAAATAAGAACGTTACAGTTTCAGCATCGTTTTGTAAGGAATCCTATTTTCAAGATCCAAATTTTATACATACATGCAGAAGTGCAATCCAAGAAAAAAAGTTATGTTTTACAAAACATTTCTCAAGGTGCTCTATGTATTGCGATGTACGTTCAAGAGAATTCAAAATTGTATGAAATTAAAAAATATGTACAACATGCATATATTTTACTATAAGGTATTATTTTACTGGGTAGCATTTTCCGAAAGAAATCATGCGTTGGGGGCCGGGTAGTAGCGAAGTCGAGTTTGCTGTTATCGTTATCAATGAGATCGCCGTGATGGAGAAGTTTTGAAGGTGGTACAGAAAAGAACATAAACATCAAGTTGATATTGTCTATTGTCTATGTGCCACATAATGTTGTCTTAAAAAGGAAAAATTACATTCCTACATGATAGACTTAAATAGAAAATCACACTATACCAGTGACCAGAATTAAAATGTATGCATAGCCAACAACGGGCATGGCATACCATGCATATCTTACGGCGACCGTCATCACTCACCACACTGTTCTTTCTTCATGCGAATTCAGCATAGTCAAAATACATTTATATTTGTCCCAAAAAAATGTTATTCCAGCAAAAAAAATTGGAAAGAATTTTATAACAGAAATGTCGAATTCATCAAACCATCGACATCATTTAAAAAATCATAAACTGCTGAGAATGTCCGTACAATTAATAAATAGCGTTTTAAATGTTGGATTGACTTGTCTTATGAAATATATTTTGTCTTTTGTGAGATCTGAGAAATTCTCTTTTTTAAATTTTCTCTCCGAGATTCTTATTTAGATTATTGTTGAGTCTACCGACAATATGTAATACTATGTCGTCGCTGCAGTTGTAATATACGGGCAGTATTTGTTATACAAGCTGACCGTATGTTTCACATTAACTAATGAAAAGAAAAGGCAGCGCAGCAGCGTGCGTGGTCAGCGTTACGATGACGATGAAAATGATGATAATGAATGTTATCTGTTGTGTACAACGAGTTGTTTTGTTACTTTGTGTGCAGCATTAGTATATTGGCCGGTCTTAACAGAGTATCGACATCGGCTGCTGTTGCTGTCAAAGGAAGAGAAATATATTGTGTACGCATTTTTTCATAGATCTTACTTTTACAGTCATGTGTGTGTGTTCTCATCTCAAATTCAAACGTACATTTTTCAGCTGTTATGTCCCACTATTCCAATCAAATAATACAAATGAGAACCCTCCGTTTCTGTATGGTTTGTTTACTTTCGCTATTTTGCTCTGCTACTCTTTTTATAATGTTTTAAACAGCTGACTCTATTTGTTCCCTTCCCGGTACACTTCCATTCATTGTTCATAGTGTTGAAGTGTTGAGTGTTGACTCATTCAGAGCGGAGTAGTAGTGAAGCAGCTCCCCTTGCTCCTGATGCTTTACGACGAGTGCGATACCTCACTACGTTAGAGCGTGCTCAATGAGCATCATGAATATCATGATTGTTGGTTTAGTTGTTCGGTGGTACTGTTTTTTTGTACTACTATCTGCTTTCTGCCTACATATGTTCACTGTTTACTAACAACTGAGAATGTACCAAAAATACGAAAATGGCTGAGTTAATGTGAACGGCTAATCTATTTGACCATTTTGTAAATTCAGTGTAAGTTGTCAGCGAATGCTGAAAATCAGAATCAATAATATAATAAATGAATGATGAAAGTAAATCACGAAAAATTCTTTTTTTTTCACAAATACCATTTTTTCTCTCAATGTAAAATGTGAAGTTCAAATAGAATTTTGACAAAAAATCATATCTTATTGAGAAAAGGTCGAATTTTTTTAGAACTTTCAGACGAAAATCAATTTATAGACTTGGTTGATTTTAGGGTACGGACGATAGTTAAAATGTTGGTTGGCTTTAGGGTACGGGCGATAATTAAAATGTTGGTTGGGTTAAGGGTACGGGCGATTGTTAGAATGTTGGTTGGGTTAAGGGTACGGGCGAAAGTGAGAATGTTGGTTGGGTTTAGGGTACGGGCGATTGTTAAAATGTTGGTTGGG